>MU224984.1:1043150-1076960 GCA_018584345.1 Thuja plicata
AACACACACACACACACACACACACACACACACACACACACACACACACACACACACACACACACACACACACACACACACACACACACACACACACATATATATATATATACAAATACAATATATTATTAATAATCAATGTTAAACTATTATATGTATTCTAAATGATCATACGATTGAAGCTACAAACATTAACATTGAGAGATTAGCTGTATTGTGTATTGTGTCTATTTTATGTGAATGGTTTATGTGTTAAGTTTCTATGTGTTATTTTCTTTTGCATGTTGGATCTTGTGGAAGATATTTAAGTTTTTCTTCTGATTTGTGGGTGCACTGATTCATCCCCCTCTTAGTGTCTTTGAGCACTAAAAATTGGTATAAGATCCAAGTTCCCTTGAAGAAGCCTAACAACTTGGGTAGGATCCTTAAGGTAGATATGGAGGGTTTGTTGAAAAGGAAAGTTAAAGAAGATGAAATGCTCATTGAGGAGTTGAAGAATCAATTGAAGTAGTCAAGAGCTAGTTGAACAAGTATGTGAGAGTCAAGATTACATTGAGAAGTTGTTTGAACAAAGTTGATCTGAAGAATCTGAAAAAACCATAGAAGCCATGACTATGAAAATTGAAAAGCTAAAAAAGGATAAGAAAATATCCGAAGATAAATTGAAGCCCAATCAATCAGAATATGTGAAGAATTGGAAGCAAGAAGATATGCAGAAGATGCAAGGAAAATTGCAGAAGATGTCATAAAAGTGAAATATGAAATCCTAGAGGCTAAAATTGAAGAAATTTTCAGATCTGAAAGAGAGGTTGCTACAATGCATGAATACCTACATGATTAAAATGAAGGAAATGCTAATGTCATAAGAGAGAATGAAGTTATGAGAAATGAAAATGAGAAACTAAAAGGAGAAATGAAGAATGCTAATGATCTATTGAAGAAATTCAATTAGAGCACCGGAAAGCTTGATGAACAACTAAGGAATCAAAGAGTAAGAAAAGTGACCATAGGTTTTGGTTACACTAGTATGAATACTATTAAAGTTGGAGAATCCTCTAGAACAAAAAAAAATTAAGAAAGATGAAAAGTCTCCACTGAAGGTAATATAAATACTTCTGGTAAGAAACCCTACAAATATGTATGCTTCAAATTTCATAATGTAGCACATACTACAAATGTATGCAAAAGTAGGCCTGATAATAAATCTAGCAATTTTGATGAATATTTCTATAACTGTAATAGGTATGATCATACTGCCTATGATTGTAGATCTAGATCCAGTACTAGATCTATTAGATTTGATGGTTACTGTTACAAATACAACAAATATGGTCACAAAGATGATGAGTGTAGGTCAAGAGTCATAATTGAAGGCCACCTATGAACGAGGAAAGCCCTTACCAAAGTGAAAGACAATTTTATGTCACATGCTGAGTTTGTGGAAACTATGGACACTTAGATATGAATTGCAGAATGAGGACTGGAAGAGGTAATGCAGGACCATGGAGATCAACTAGAATGACATGTTTTATTTGTCATAAGATTGGACATTTAGAAAGGAATTGAAGGACACACAACCATTTAGTAAATAAGTCAAGTAATCAGAAAGGGAAACAAATTGTAAAATTTGAAGAAGTCAGGAATGAGATGAACACGATTTGGAAGAAGCAAGAAGACACTCAGTCATCAGAGTAATCCACATCTCCATCGGGTGTGGAGAATTCATCATCAAACTAAGCTATTATATGCCTTTAGGGGAGTGACTATTGCTGAATCCATATTTTGAACCCCTTAAAGGTGTGTGGTAAGATCTATCATCATGTTAAGATGAATTAAATATTTATGGAATGGATTATGAAGTTTTGATGAATAATAGGATGGTTTGATCATTGATAATGAGTTTTTGGTCAATCGGTAAAAAATTTAACTCCATCGGTTAAGTGCATCTACTATATATGTGAAAAAATAGATAAAAAGTATTTTTGGATTTCATTCTCACCTTGCACATTGTGTAAGCCATTGTGAAACTAGAGGTGCATTGTTTGAAGTTTTTGCTGTGATTGAAAAGACAAGAAAAAATTGTGTGTGCTGATCTACAAGAGAAAATTTACTATGAATCATCGAGTGCATTTGAAGAAGCCTTAGTTTTCAAAATATTTAAGGAATTTATCGAATAACCATTTGTATTGTTGGAAATTTGAGATGGCTATGCTAAAATTGATAGATATAACAAAAATACCATAAATGGTGTTTAAGCTAGGTATCCTTTTAAGTCTATGTAAAATGATCCAATGGGTGCATTATCCAGCGTGCCCTACAAAGTATTACATACAAAAGACGTAAGAGATTTTACTCATTGCAAACTAGAATATTTAGGGTCAGATGCAATTCATGCTCAGTATGAGGGAATGTGTGATGATAAAATGGCCCACTAAAAGGTGAATATAAACGCATAGAAGAAAAAGGTTTTCATTATGCAGACAAATTTCCTGTCGAGTTTGAGGAAGAACAAGTTAGGTTTATCTTGAGTAGAATCTATGACCAGCTCATGTGGCTGGACAAACCATACAAAATTACAAAGGAGGCCATTCATCCTGTTACTATCCTATGCTCAACTAAAAGTGTACCTATTCTTTGCACCCTTCGAAAGGATGAAGTAATTATACTAACTAATTCCAGATGGGATGGACGTGCTATGACTGTCAATGATATAATTGATGAAGAGGTGAAGTATGTTTCTATGGGGATCAGTTATAAGCTTTATCACTCCAGTAGGTTGAATATTATACCTGATGGTGCTATTCATACAACACATGATATTGAAGGAGAATGAAGATTACGACTTAGCAAAAGTCATGAGGGAACAAGGTTGGTGAATTTGGAGAAGATAAAGAAAGATAAAAGAAAAAAATTTCAAATATGACTAGGTAATCATGTGTTTATTCTTTTATTTTTAGAACATGTTTCATGGATTAGGGAATATCACTTGGATCAATGATGCCCCAATATTAATTCAGATGAACAATTGCATTAAGGTGTTGGGTAATGGATTTAAAAGCATAGTTTAGGGTTATGTGAAAGATTTTTAGAAAAAAAATGCATGAGAGAGAGAATTCCATCTATTGTTGTAGACAAGTACAAGGATACCATATGTTTCATGGTTGACACTGATACATGCATGGTGGAAGAATTTGAGCTTATAACTTCATCGGTAATGCCCATAGGATATGAAGTGGAAGAAGACATACTATCTTTGTATGCAAACAACCCGTTGGCTCAACTAGTAGACCTTGAAACACCAAGATTTGGAACTTATGAAGAAAAATATCTCAAATTTCATAGTGAGTTAATGAAACCTATAATTGAGAAGAAATTAAAGATAGACATTGACACATTCATGATGAAGAAAGGTTTCACTAAAGAGAACTTGGAACAGCTTAGAGAAAAGCATGCTACATAACAAGATGGCACATCTAAAGAAACATAAGTTGAAGGTGAAGTTGAAGAAGTGGGATATAGTGTCCCAATCAATAGATAGACCTGAAGGTCCACTCAAGTGAAGAAGGAGAAACATTCTCTTCCAGTCACTACAAAGAAGAAACCTACTGTAAAGGAGAATCCTAACACCGTCAAGGTAACAGGGAAGAGGAAGAAGGATCAAGCTCAAAGAGAGAAGAAAGGAGCAGATGAAGGAAGTGAGGATACTATATCAGAAAGTGAGAAGAAGGATCTTAAAGATGAATGAAAGAAATCAAAGGTAGTAGGCGTCCCTACCACTAAGTCTACTGGAGGTAAATCTGATAAAATTAATTTTGGAAAGTTTATATTTGTTGAAAAGATAGTGTACAAAGTAAAGAGTCACGGTGTGTTGACTACAGTAATAAAATTTTGTGATAAGGTGAATAAACAAGACAAAATATTGATGGAAGATGCTTTTGTTTTTAGTATGCATAGATTAAGCAAAGAGTCTATAGAAATGCAAGGTCAAATCCCTGCAATATTGTATGGTAATTGATGCTAGGTGGAAGCATGCACTTTCTATCGATAGAGAGTTGGTCAAACATACTTTGTTGAGTTTAATGCTTGATTCTATTGTAGAATAGATACATAACAAAGTTGAAAAGCTAAGACCTCTACCCAGGACAAGAGCTAGAGATACAAGGTTGATGATTGGAGAAGTTCAATCGGTAATAGATGAAATTGAGGATATCTTGAGAAAAACTAAGGTTTGAAAAAAGACACAAATAGAACAACAGCTATGAATGTTGATGAGGAGACAACAAAAGAGAATAAGGATGACCTGATAGTCATACAAACTATAGAAGGTTTCAAGATTGATAATGTGCAATTTACACTTGATGAAATTGACATTAAAATATATGTTCCTATCATGGAGGTACAAAATGATCCATTGGGCACTCAAGAATTGTAGACAAAGACTGAAATACATAAGGAAATTGATGCAGTAAGAACAAGTACCAGTTAGGGTAAGACCGATGATATTCAAGAAAAAGACACTACCAATGTGAAAACACAAGAGGAGTAAAAGGAAAATGAAGATACAAAAGTAAACATCGCAGGAAACAAGAACAAGAACAAGACATTATTGAAAAGGATCAAAGTGTAGTTAAGGTCACTCTAAAAAATTCTAAGAACAACTTGACGAGGAATTAGCACTTCAAAGGAAGATTAATTTGAGTGCAATGAGTGCCAAGGAGATGATCAACACTGCTGGTGCAATTAAGTCAAAAGAAAAGAAAAAGATGATGGAACAAGATGCTCAAGTAATTGTTAGTGCAAGAGACTTATTTTTGGAATTATTGAGCACTATTACATATGATGAAAATGCTAGACCTATAGATCAGTCAGACCATCTAGTAGCTTCAAATGGTGAAAAGATGAATAGTCTTGAAGATGCAACAGTTTTGAGAGCAGAGAAGGCATATGAGAACAAAAGATCAAAAAAGATAGCTTAGTCAATTGTCACTGATAACAAGACACTCATAGAAGTTAACCAAATGAAGAGTGCATTGACTGAAGGTACTAAAAATTTGAATTTTATTTCTGATTTTTCTCAGATTTTGAAGGATTTGGAAAGGGAAAAGAGTGAATCATAACAAGATCTTAAGGTACTCATAACCAATTTTAATCCCCACACTGAATCTGCTACGATATTTAGTGGGAAAGTGAGTACTATCAATACTAAGTTGAGATCTAATCGGTCTGAACAAGACATGATGATTGTTAACTCTTTAGAGTTGCAAGGTTTTTTGATACCAAAGCTAGAAGTATTGCAACAGGGACTAAAGGATACATAAAAATATTTGGCATTCCACGATGTGTGTGTTAGGAATAAGAGTCCACAAGCACAACTGAGAGGGGGGGGTGAATCAGTTGTGAGACAAATTATTAAACTTTATAAACCAAAAATTAAATTCAAATGATAACACAATAAATGCCAACACAAGAAAACAATTCTTTTTATCGAGGAAACCTTGTTAAATGTAAAACCCCAATGGGAATTAGCACCCACAAATGATGTATTGAGAGTATAGTATCCCTATTAAAATATTTAGCCCTGTTAGGAGCTTATTACAACATTATAGTACATAGTCCCTATTAAAGGACATACCCTATTAGGAGTCAAGAGTAACAGTGTGCTCACTACTTAGGCACACTTCCCAAAGAAGGTTAAAGCCACCCTCAAGGATTAACAATGCGAACAAGTGTATATAAGAAATATACAATCCAGTGAACTATCTGACAACATTTGTCTTTTATTAGTGAGTTCCAATGAAGTACTATAATCACAAACTCTTCTTTGCATCCAGCAACCAATCAAGCTTCATAGATTCCACACTTCTTTGTCTTTCAATTACCTTCTCATCATTTCATTATCACATACTACTACATCTTTTCAAGAGAAAAGAGCTCTTATATACCCTATTACAATAATTGATTAGGTTAGTCAATTAAGCTTTACCAATATAAAAATAATTATTTAACCCCTTGCTAAGATACACAAGGTACCTAAAAAAAGTAAACATCAATTACAATAAATCAGATATACTCCAAGATCCGTAATCCATGCTGACAATCCACAATACATGCTACATCTCTCAAGTTGGCCCCAAATAGGTCTCCTTCAGAATACATGCCACAGCTGATGTCACCAACAATCACATGAATAGAGATCAAAAAAATTCATCAATGTGTCTTCTATCATCCCTTAAGCTCACATAACCTGAATCATCATCACCTGTAAGATATACCCAAAACACAGAGACCTGCTCTGTCAAGCATCACTGACAGAGTCCAGAAACCAATCTTCACTAAAACATCTGTAACATCACCAATATGCAATATTAAGACAAGAAACCTTAGGAATAAGGCCATCACATATCCTTCTTCATTTCCTCATCTTTGATCATTCTAATTCATTCGTACAGTGTCCATACACTTTTGTCAGTCATCATACAATAGAAATAACCAATTTGATCACTCCACATAAACATATGTTGACATCAGTGACAAAACATGAATGCCATAAACATCAGTAGTACCCAATTCTGATATCATCCAACAATCACCCCCTTTAGCATTGATGGAAACATATGGGAAAATCCATCAACCCAAAAGTACTCTATCTCAATACAATATTCTTAATATCCTCAACACAAATCTCCCTAAAATAGTAGGCATTTTCACATAGAATCTCTCCCCCTTTGGAAACAATGGAAAAGGGTTCCATTACTCTTCTATAATCTTCTATAAGGTGCAACTTTTTCAAATCTTCATGTATAACATCTAGGTGCAAAATCACCCAAATGTGCTCTATAGTGTTCCTGCGATCACTCCCCCTGAGGAGTAGATCCATACAACAAGTCTAGAAAATGATATAGAATTGAAAACCACTGGACTGATGCATGCCTACATCAATTAATTATCACTAGGAGGGGCTCTCACCCCAAGCATGCTTCTGAGATACTCAAAAGCATCTTTTGGCAAAGTTTTTATAAATATATCTGCTATATGTTCCTTTGTGCTAATATACTCTAGTCTAATCTCTTTCTATGCTACCTTGTCTCTCAAGAAATGATACTTAATAAAAATATGTTTAGTATTTGAATGCATTACAAGATTCTTTGACATATTCACTGTGCTAGTGTTATCACAATGGATAACCACTAGCTCTTCAACAATTATTCTAATGTCCTTCGGCATTTGCTTCATCCAAACAACTTGTGTACAATTTATAACAACAACAACATACTCGAATTCAATAGTAGACTAAGCCATGCAGTCCTGCTTCTTACTTAACCATGAAACCAACCATTTTCCAAGGAAAAATGCTCCACCACTTGTACTCTTTCTATCATCCACATTACCTACCCAATCAGTATCAATATAAGCTTGTAAAATAAAGTCATCTATTTTTTCATACCATAATCCATATTCTAATGTTCCTTTCAAGTATCTAAAAATTCTTTTCACATCAGAAAGGTGTGTTTGTTTACGATCTTCTTGATATCTTTCCTCAATTCCATTTGCATTGGAAATATCTAGTATGGTGTAAGTTAGATATTTTAGACCTCCAATCATTTATCTATAATTTTTCTAAAAAACACTCTGAGTTTCATCATTACTAGTAAGTTTGTAACCAGTCACCATGGGTGTTCCAATAGGTTTATAATCTTCCATTCCAAACTTCTTCAACAATTCTTTATGATACTTGGTCTGAGATATAAAAATACCATTCTTATTCTGATTAATTTGCAAACCAAGAAAAAATGTCATTTCACCACTCATTGACATTTCAAATTCATCTTCCATTTCTTTAGAGAAAATTTTACTCATTATATCATTGCCTCCAAAAATGATATCATCAACAAAAACTTCTATGATCAAGATTCCATCTTCACTAGTTCTTAACTATATATTACTGTTTGCATTACCTTTTCTGAAACCAAGATGAAGTAGATACCTGTC
Source organism: Thuja plicata (assembly GCA_018584345.1). NCBI lineage: Eukaryota > Viridiplantae > Streptophyta > Pinopsida > Cupressales > Cupressaceae > Thuja > Thuja plicata. Next base: position 1,051,140 of record MU224984.1, read on the forward strand.
TAGTCTTGTATACCATGCTCTCAGTGCTAGTTTGAGTCCATACAATTATTTCTTCAACTTAGAAAGCATGTCTTCATCTTCTATCAAAGGAAATCCATCAGGTTGCTCTACGTATACTTCTTCCAAATCTCCATTCAAGAATGCAGATTTCACATCCATCTGATATACGTTAAAGTCTTTATGTGCAACATAAGCAAGAAATAATCTCATAGTTTCCAACCTAGCAACAAGAAAATGTTTCTTCAAAGTCTATTCCTTCTTGTTGTGAGTAGCCTTTACAAACCAATATAGCCTTATTTACTACCATTGTTCCTTCCTCATCTATTTTGTTTCTAAAAACCCATTTAGTTCCTATCAGATTTTTGTTTTTTACGTCTTGGAACCAATTCCCAAGTATTTTTTTTCTTTATCTGCTCTAGTTCTTCTTACATATCTTTAGTACCAGATTCATCTCTACATGCTTCATCAGTAGTTTTTAGTTCAACTTGAGAAATCAAACAAATTTCATCTCTTACTTTAGATATTTTCATCATTCCTTTACTTGCATTACCAATGATTTGATTTTTAGGATGGTTCTTCTTAGCATACCTCAGAGTCTTAGGAGTCTCAGTAAGCTCAATTGATTCATCTTCAATCTCATCATCAACCTCCAAAGGTTCTGCAAGTTCAATAGTGACCTCTTTTATCTCTACAATTTGTCCATAGTCATACATTCTTTCCTGAATCTGAAACTTTTCATCTATCCTCACATTGGCACATTCAATCAACTTCCTCAATCTCATATTGAAACATTTATAGGCTTTTCTCTTAGTAGAATAACCAAGGAAGATACCTTCATCTCTTCTAGCATCAAACTTCCCTATCTCATCATCTCTTTTGAGATAGAATTTACCTCCAAATATTGTGAAATATTTTACAGTAGGAGTATGATCAAACCATAATTCATAAGGAGTCTTACTTGTACCTTCTCCGATTTGAATTTTGTTCAAGGTGTACACATCAGAACCAACAACTTCTCTCCAATGAACATGTGATACATTTCCTTCCAGCATCATAGTTCTGGAAGGATCTAAGATTGTTCTATTTCTCTGCTCTTCTAACCCATTCTGTTGTGGTGTTCTAGGAGCAAATGTCTATCTGAATATCCCATGCTCTTCACAGTAGGTATTGAATAAATGTGAAGTAAACTCACCACCTCTATTTGATCTCAAACATTTTATCTTCAAACCAGATTCATTCTTAACTTTTGCTTTGAATATATTGAATTTGTCAAATGCCTCGAACTTCTCTCTTAAATATGTAACCCACATCATTCTAGAAAATTTATCAACAAAAAGTATAAAGTACCTTTCACCATAATAAGATCTTGGTCTTGTAGGACCACATAGATCTGTATGTACCAGATCCAACTTCCCTTTTGCTAAATAAGATTTTCTTTTAAAACTGCTTCTAGCCTGCTTCCCCATAACACACTCTCTACACATACTATTAGATGGTTTCACAATATTAGGTAGATCTGTTACTACATTAGTCATACTTTCCTTCACAATATTATCAAAGTTAACATGAAAACATCTTCTATTCCATAACCAACTATCATCAACCTTCGCAATAAAAAAAGAAGCTTTAAATGTATTCAATTTAAATACATTACCTCTATATTTAGTGCTAGATGCGATCAAGTATCCTGATTTACTTCTGATAGAACATTTACCATCAATGAATTTCAATTTGATAACCTCTATCCAATAGTTGTCCAACACTCAATAGATTATGCTTAAGTCCATCAACAAGCGGTACATTGTCAGTATTAGTTTTTCCATCCAGAGAAATAGATCCAATTCCAATGATAAGATTAGGAGTATTGTCACCAAATCTAACAACTCCACCATCATATCTTTTCAGACTAAATCTTGTTTTTATCTCTAGTCATATGATGTGAACAACCACTATCTATAACCCATTGAGATTTCTTTTCAATATGAGATACTAAATATTTTTTTTCATGTATAGGTTCATCACCCTTAATAGCAATAAATCCAATTTCATCATAGTCAACATCATCATCAGAAACACCAACACTAGCATAATATCATTCATTGTCTTTTGAATACTTTGATTTGTAAAACTTAGGTTTATGTTTTGGAACCCTTGTAGGACATCAAGACACAAAATAACCAATCTTGTTACATGAAAAACATTTCAAAGGTAACTTGCCTTCAAATTTACTCTTACCTCTTTTTCTCTTCTAGAAATAAAGGCTACCACTTCATCTAGATTTCTTTCTTCTTCATGTATCTGTTCCCATTCATCAGCATAGTCTCCAAGTTCTTCCCTCAAGTCACTATTGCTGGTGCTCGCAATTCCAGATAAGGTCTTTTTGTTTCTATACACAGTCGCCTTGAATGTTGACTCAAATTTAGGTAAAGAATCTCCCAATTCTGTAGCCTCAAAATTAGTTAGCTTTCTAATCAACATCTCTCTATTGGAGTTTAGTGTCAAAGGTATAATATCCTCTATAGCTTGTACTTTAGTTCTGTATGCAGGTGTCAAAGATATGAAATTTTTTGCAATCTCTTCTTCCTCACTATAAGTACCTCCAAAGTTCCTAATGCCAGTAACCAGTTTAGTAAATCTCTGTGCATAAGCTCTAATGTTCTCATCATATTTCATTTTAAATGATTCCATCTTTTTCTTCTAGTTTTGTAGGTTCTCCTAATTTGTAAACTTATCTCCTTCATACAGTGCTTCCAATCTTGTCCAAATTTCATGTGCAGAATCTAAGTCTTTTACTTCTGTGAATTCATCTTCAGAAAGTGTGCTGATCAATGATTCCATTGCCACCATATTACCTAAAAATAACTTCTTATCATCTTCAGTATCTTTATCCAATTCATCCTCAGTCTTTAGCTTTTTTTTTTTTCTCTTTGTGATCATCCAGTAGTCGATTCCCAAACATAGAAAATGTGTTATAATCTTGTTCTTCCAACTGTCAGAGTTTTTAGGATGAAATTTTGGACTATCCTTCCTATAGTAAGAAATCTTTAGGATCACCTCAAGCTATTGATATTTCTCTCTAAGGACTAGTAGATCTAATACCAATTGTTAGGAATAACAGTCCACAGGCACAACTGAGAGGGGGGGGGGGTGAATCGATTGTGAGACAGTTTATTAAACTTTAAACCTTATAAACCAAAACTTCAATTCAAATGATAACATAGTAAATGCCAACACAATAAAACAATCCTTGTTGTCGAGGTAACCCTATTAAAGGTAAAACCCCACTGGGAATTAACACCCACAAATAATGTACCGAGAGTATAGTATCCTTGTTAAAAGATTTAGCCCTGTTAGGAGCTTATTACAACATTACAGTACATAGTTCCTATTAAGGATATACCCTATTAGGAGTCAAGAGTAAAAGTGGGCTCACTTCCCACACACACTTCCCAAAGAAGGTTAAAGACACCCTCAAGGATTAAAAATCTAAACAAGTGTATAATATACAATTCAGTGAACTGTCTGATAGAAATTGTCTTTGCTTGGTCAGTTTCAATGAAGTACTATAATCACAAAATCTGCCTTACATCTAGAAAGAAATCAAGCTTTGTAGCTTCCACACTTATCTATCTTTAAATTACCTTCTCATCATTCCATTATCACATAATAATACATATTTTCAAGAGAAAAAATCTCTCATATATACCCTATTACAATAATTGATTAGGTCGGCCAATTAAGCTTTCCCAATATACAAATAATTATTTAACCCCTTGCTAAGATACACAAGGTACCTAAAATAAGTAAACATCAATTACAATACATTAGATATACTCCAAGATCCGTAAACCACGCTCACAATCCATAATACATGCTACATCTCTGAAGTCGGCCCCAAATAGGTCTCCCCCAGAATACATGCCACAACTGATGTCACCAACAATCACACGACTAGAAATCAACAAAAAGGATTCCTCACTGTGTCTTCTATCATCCCTTAAGATTGCATAACATGAATCATCATCACCTATAAGATATACCCAAAACACAGAGACCTGCTCTGTCAAGCATCACTGTCACAGTCTAGAAACCAGTCTTCGCTAAAACATCAGTAACATCACCAATATGCAATATTAAGCCAAGAAAACTTAGGAATAAAGTCATCACACATAATTCTTCATATCCTGATCTTTGATCATTCTGATTCATCTGTACAATGTCCTTACACTTCTATTAGTCATCATACAATATAAATAACAAGTCTATTCACTCCACAGAAACATATTTTGACATCAGTGAAAAAACATGAATGCCAACAACATCAATAGTACCCAATTCTGATATCATCCAAGAGTGTGTACTATTCATGGTTTGTAAGAGCTAGCATTTTTGTTAAGTGGGTAGATAGCTACAATGGAAGTTCTATTGAAGACATGGGACAATGATCTAAAAAGTTAAAGGTCAACTTAAGTGATATTTTGAGTAGAATATAATTAGGTGATACTAGTCCTATACAAATATAATTTTGACATTTTTGTCATACCTTTGACATGATGTACTTAAGCTGAAATTTGACCAATTTATTTTTGTAATGGTTAAGGGATGTAGTATACATGATTGGAATTTGTAGGGGGGGTATAGCTGAGTTTTTTTGCTGCAAATGCAATGTAAATGCATTTTTTTTCATTTTTGTAATAGATTCAACACTTAGGAAAATTTCATGTTTATTCTACTAAGTTTTGCCATCAATGTCAAAGGGGAGATTATTGACATTTGATGAAGATAATCTATGTTTTGATCATAGTATTGTATCTAGATGTTGTCATTGCTAAAACATGATGTATTGGAGATGAGAGATCAACTGTATCAATGGTAATGAAGATTCAATTGAATAATTGACTAAGTGTACAGTCAATCAATTAACGAACAATGAGCGACACTTAGGCCATTAAATCTGAAGCTGGAGATCAAGTTAAGATGTGAAATAATGAAATTAGCATCTACAAAGGTATATCTACCTATGTCTATGATCAAATTAGTTATTTTGAAGAATTGATCAAGTTATTGAAGATTCAAGTATTATTGGCAGGAAGAACATAGGTGAGTTATAACAAGTTTGATTTGATTAGTTTACCGATCAGTCTAATATTAATTAATGATTATTTATGACCTGATTTATATTGTATTGACTTTATTGGGTTGACCAATGTGTTTTGGAAAAATCATATTTGAACTTTAGGTCAGTGGGTAAAACATTTTAGGATGAAAGGTTGACTTGTATATCTTGATATAAAAGGAGGAAATTGTGAATTAGGGCAACAGTTTTATGCCATGCAATTATAATTGATGTTTATTGGAGTTGGTTGATGCATAAGGTGGTGTAGTGATCAGAGATAAATAAGATCTGTCAGATAGAGAGGTCATGTTCAGATCAGATATTCTTGAGTCTATCTCAAGGCAAGCCCTAGAAGGTTTGCAATTTAAATCCTTTAACAAGATCACTCCTAATAGGGTGAGCATGATCTCTAATAGGATATGAAGTGTAAAATCCTCTAACCGGGTAAATATTAGAAGGGGTTTGAAATATCTTAACATAGTATTCTTTAACATGACTTGTTATCTTCTAACAGAGCTAGAATACTCTTAACCGAGCATACCCCCAACTGGGTGATTGTAACAACTCCTAACAGGGAAATATTTTTGGTGCACTAGTAAACTTTTTGGATACCATTCCACACATATTTTTCTCTCTCTAACAAGGGTTTTCATGGGAAAATCATGTGTGTTTTGTCTATTTTATGTGAACGGTTTATGTGTTAAGTTTCTATGTGCTATTTTCCTTTGCATGTTGGATCTTGTGGAAGATATTTAAGTTTTGTTTTAGATTTTTTGGTGCACTGATTCACCCCCCCTCTCAGTGCCTTTGAAAACTATCAAAAATAGCATGTGAGTAGGAATGCAATAAATTCATATTAAAATCATCCTACGTGATTGGAACATGCAGTTACAAAATTACTAGTGCATTCTTTGTGGTAGGTACTTTGGTGAACAAAGGTAAGCTAGATCCCACCAAAATAATGATAGGAATAAAGAGCATAAATAAATGATTAATCATTTCACTATCATAAGGATTATAAGGGACTGTCATGTATGATTGGTGAGAAAGAAAACTTTAAAGAAAAAGACAATTTCATGATCATCTATTCAGATCACTATCACTGTAATACCCACCCATATGCTACCATGTATTTTTATTATGTCATTATATTTATGGATTTACTGACAATACTGACACTACATATGTACACACAAGGATCATTTGTATGTTTTACATTTCTGTTTGGTGTGTTTGATATGGTATGGGACAACGCCATAGTTACTTGCTTGCGAGATCCACATGATGCATCGATCCCAACCATTATCTATTATATTATATGCATAGATATATTCATCTTTTTGATGATAGGTTTGTAGGTACTGGGCATCGACTTCTATGAATTTTCAAGATGAGCGCACCCTATTGCAATATCTCAATGGTAAGAGAAGGGAGATAACAAAAAGGTCAAAATATCAACCTAAGCCTTTTATTGTCCTAAAATAGTGGACAAGTATCCAAATGACTACCTATCCAAATTTTTCAAGGTGACATGAATTTGTGACCTTTTCCTTCGAGTTTGATTTTTCGCATTTTTGGTTTTAGTCAGTTTTCCCTTCATGATTGCCTGCCTTGTGGTTTGATGTACTTTTTTTTGTGTTAAAATGCGTTAAATATTTAATTAATATTAATTAAATGATTAATTAAGTAAATCTATTTAAATAGTGAAATAATAAATATGAGGGTATTTAATTAATGAGAATTAATTAAATACTTATGCTTATTTAAAAAGACTTAATTAAAAAGTCTAATTATGAAAGTTGGAGATTTAATTAAATACTAAATCCAAATTGGTATTTAAATGCACAACTATTAATTGATAATTATTTATCAAATTGCATATTATTAATATGTTGTAAATATTAGGCAACAACCTACAACACAACGGTGAAGTTACAAGCCTCTAATCTAGGAGGTTTTGGGTTCAAGTCTACTTAATCTTAAAATTTATAATAATTAAATAAAAAAATAATGATAATTAAATTTTGGCTTGCCCATTACCCATAAAAAATGTTGCAAATATTAAATTAGTAATTAAAATATTAAATGCAATTTAGTTTGCACATATAATTAATAAATTGAATCATGCAATTAATTAATAAGATGGAGTTATTTGCATGAGTAGAAATTATTAATTTAAATAATTATTTTTATTCAATTTTTATGTTGAGTTATCTCATCTTAGGTTTTGCACATTCTATAAGCCCTCACTAAATAGGTTTTCTTTATTAGAGTTATTTTTGGTCATTAGGCATAAATATGGTTATAGGTTTTTGAAGAATTATCTGGATTGTTGAAATAATTATTTTAAAGCTAGAATATTTTGGATTTGTAATTTTGTTCATTGTTTCTTCACATAAGCTTTTCAATATAAGGCAGGCTTTGAAACTCTTGCAAAATCCTTCTTTCAAAAAGATTATCTACATTGTGTTTGCCAGATTTGATCGATTATGGTTTTGTAGTGACTGTGTTTGGATTTTCTGTTGTTTCTAAAATTGGAAAGGAAAGGTTATTAGAATCTCTAGTTGGAAAATTTTGTAAACTCAGATCTAGTAAACCATTGTATTCAGATATGAGAAAACTATGTTCAAATTGATCCTGTTAAACCTTAGGTTTGCTTTGAGAAGATTGTTAGGAAAATGATTGCAAGGAAATATAGAATTAAACTAATTAGGGTTTGTTTGAAATCCTTGTAGATGGTCTACGAGATTAAACCCAATTGATTATCATAGACCAATTAGACATTATTATATAAATTAGAAATTAAATTCAATATCTGGGAGAAAAGAAAAAAGATTAATTTAAATAATTAAGATATATGCCTTTCTATATATTAATTTGTTTTCTTGTTTTAAAAAAAAATGGGCTTGCTCGAAAAACCCAGAAATTCACCAGTTAATTTCATTTAAAAAAAAAATAAAAAACAAAAATAAAAGATTTGAAAAATTATAATTTTTTTTTATTAAACTGTGGTTGGCGTGCCATCATCCCCTTGTCCCCACAAAGGTCACATGATAGCCAAAGTCAGCACAACATCCCAATGCCACACTATAGCTCACTGTTGACAATGGTAGTGTCTGTTGTATTGGCAGAGCCCCTGGCACCGATGACATAGCTTGCCCATCGACAGACCCCCATTCAAAGAGGTGCATGGTTTTGAGATGCTACGAAGTATTAGCAATGGGCCTGTTTGGCGTTCTTCAGAGTATCAAAGTCTTATAATGAGTTTGGCATGCAAAAGTGTTAAATTTTGAAGAATGTAGAGGAGTTAAGAAATTTTAAAGTCGCTGGTTTTTTGGCGTTGTGGAGTGTTGGAGGTTCATGCTGAGTTTGGTGTGTGCAATGCCAAAATGCCAAAATGCTCAAACTAAGGATTTGGCACATTGTTGGGATGGTCTTTTCAGAGTTTTAGAGGCTGAAACTCTCATAGCTCTAAAGAATGAACAAAGATGACTGAAAAAACCCTAAGGGAAAACCCTAGACCACACTGACCTAAAAAAAACCTAAAAAGATGAACCCTAACTAAAAACTAGAAAGACAAGGAGGAAAACCATAGGATGACAACAAAAAACTAAGAAAGAAGAAATAAAAAACACAAAACCTGCCTCAAAGGCTACAGAGAAAATGATAATCTGTGATGCTTGAGCTCAAAGCGACTAATCTGAGGGTCAAGAAAACTCGCAATAGGGTGCAAAAGGGTGTCAAGAATGAATTACTAGAGGTCTCTGAGTCATTGCGCAATCAGAGCTCAAAAAGCTGACAATCATAGAATGAGAAAAATAAAGAATGAAAACCCCTTGTATAGGCCGAGACTATGATGAAATCATCAGTAACATTAGAGTGTTGGACTGTAAAAGTCCAACACTCTAACTCCTTGAGTTTAAGCTTGGCCTTTCTGCCTTTCGGTGTTTTGGAGGTCTTGGGGCCTTCGAAACTTTTAAAGACTGAAAGGGTGAAAAAACACTAAGTCTTAGGGACTTAGTCTAAAAAAACAAACAAAATGGGACAGGAGGGAAAAATACTTAACAGGGAAGCCAAGATGATACCCAACTATCAAGAGCCTCCCTAAGGGCCCTCAATTTGACTCACTGGGTACCCGGTCCTGCTTTACCTTGGAGACTTTAAACCACTGAAAAAGGACAAATATAGAAAAAGGGGGTTCCCAATAGGCCAAGGGACTTAAATGAGGTGTGTATTGTGGAATCATAACACATACCCAATACAATATAACATGTAGACCAATAAATGTTGACCAAGACATAGTACAAACCAAAATCTTTTGTGTCGAACACAATATACCTCCAAATATTATGCCTCGAACATCTGCAACACACTACAATCAACTAGTTGGTAGAGAACATGAAGAACACCAACATACCAACAACAATCATCAATTGAAAGCAAAAGGTACATGACCCAGAAACATCCACAAGCATCACAAATTACCATATCAACATCTGCATCAACGTCTTCATTCCAAAACTTAGGAACATTAACAATAATGATTTCCAATTTTGAAAATTCACTTTTAGATCTCCAAACCATACACCATTTGATTTGAGAAAACACATAAACATTCCAAGCATGCTTCCAAATAGAGAAATATATTACAATGCAGAATAATGCAAATCAAAATACTATCACTCTGTCACGTTTGACCAACTAGAAAATGAATCATAACTTAGATACTCATAAATAACTCAAATATTCATGAGAACCTCTAAAATTTGAACTAAATCAACTAGAAACAACCCTATATGAGCTCTATAATCCATTAACTCTGATATTCATCATACTTGCTAAACTAATCAAACAAAATCAGCAAACTTCATTGCATCATTTTCTCAGACAAAGAAATATGTTGACATCAATGAAAATACATCACTCAAGGACATATTTGCATATACTTACAACATCTTATGTGTTTCATAGTCATCAAATGTAGGCAAACCATTTTTCCTTGTTAGGCATATTCGTAACCATGTGCTAAAAACCACCATTGAGTCTATAGGATAATGATAGCCATCATCATCTTCTCTAGCTTATACTAACTTATGTTTGGTCTCAACACATCTATCTAACCAATGCTTTATTTGCTCTTCATTGTCCTTGGGTACAAAAACAACATACATCCTACAAACCAAAATAAAATGGTTAAATGACATGTAAATTAAACTTATAGAAAATTAAATTACCAAAATAAACTTAGATCAATAATTAAATTAAAATATAAAGTTATATAATAAATAAAATTAACTTCTTCTAGAAGATTTGAAACACGATCATAATCCTTTGTTGCAAATAGTTGTTCATTGTCTTCAAGTGTTGTTTCATATTGCTAATATGTTTGAGCAGGTGTCAGTGATCTTTGTTTCCACTCTTCAACCCATTGTTTATTCTCACAAGCATACCAATCACCTAAAATACAAAATTGACAAAAAGATGCAAGCTCCCTTGTCTACATAGTCCATGTGTGTACATCTAAACTCTTAAATGAATGTCATTTTTCTAATCCACTAATTGTCTCACAATCAAGTCTAGGTAGAATATTATTTTGTTAAATTCACAAAAATAATCTTTTAATTGTAGAGTTCTCATTTGATCCTAAAGATAATTTTGAATTGCAGAAATCTAAAATCGCATGTGTAATCTTAAATTTGACAACATCCTTAAATTTTAATTGCTTTCTAGCCAAACTTATTTTAACACATGCACCAACTCGATCATGTTTTCCTTTACCATGTCCAGCTTCAAAAAAACTCCACATATGTGGTATATTAGTTTCCTTATGAGCCCTACTAAGCTAATAAACAATTCAAGCATTCTTGAATTGTACCATACAATTATAGGACCATATGAAATCTTCTCTCATTTGGATTTATTGTTCTCTTAAATTAAGAAAAAATCTGTCAAAATAATATTGACCAAACTCTGATAAGTGCATCCGATTATCACTCAAGTAAAAATGATACTTCCTCATAATTTTTCTATCATCCTCTCTACTATCATGTGGGTGTCTATAAATATTATGAACAAACATAGCCACCTACATTGAATTGTAGTATTGCTATTGAGTTTCCTCTTGTGGAGCAAGAGTATAGTTTTCTGCAAGGTCAACCACTGATATTATAGTACCAATTAGAAATGCATTTCTACATGTGTGAAATTGACCATCAAGTCATCAAGATTATTGAGAGTGTTTCACGTATTTTGGAATAATCTTACTCTTGAGTTCTGACATGAATGCACATAGAGTAAGTTTTTATGTGATTAATTCACACTGCTTTCCAAAATTTCCATCTTTTAATGGATACTCAACATTCTTCAATATTCAACATCCACTAATTTTTTCCACTTCATTTTACTAATTTCATACATACATTCTCCTAATAACAAAAAATTTGCGCAACTAGTGCATTGCCCAAAAATACGTGAACTTAAAAATAATAATCGCCATTAGATTTTTCACAAAACAAACCTGCTAAAAAATCCTTGATTATTTTAGGGGGAATATTAATACCATAATCTTGCATAATCATGTTAGTATGTAAAGTACAACATATATAAAAAAACATCACAATAATAATGAGATTGAACATGTGTTTTACAACAACAAGAAGCTTGTTTCTTATTGATTTTCACATACAAAGGTTCACATTTTTCAAATGATCTTTGAATAAGGGTAATATGTCTAGGTAACACAACCTCATCTAAATTTTTTCTACAAAATTCAATTTGGGTTTTTGTCTAATAGGTGTTTTGGATGAGGATCAGTAATTTAGAGCCCATGCTTAATTTCAAAACATCTCTAGCATTATATGATACCCTTGTACTATCATGCCAATATTTTTCAATCAAAGATTTGATTTCAAGATTCAATTTCATGTCAGATCATGGGAGTCTACCACTAAAACTCCAATATTGGATGATTGGATCATTTTCAATACTTAACCTTCTCTTTGCTTCTCTTACCATTGTTTTAGGATGCATGTTGAAAATTCCACTAATATTTTTTACCATTCTTTTATCCAAAGCTTTTTATTGACTATACTAGTTGTTAGAGCTCACCGTGTTGCATTCTATCTATTGACCAACTCATTTTTCCAATAGACTAAATGGTACTAGAAATAATAGATCTATCATGTTTAACCGATGCATCTTTTTCATTTTGTTTCACATAAATGCCTAAATTTTTCATTACTGCTCTCATTTTTGACATTGTCATCAATTGAACCACAAGTTGACATTCAAATGCTAATTTTTTTGATAAAAAAATCTGTTTATATTTTTTTGGCGTAATTTCTTATCAATCTCCAAGATATCTTAAAAGGAAGTGTTGAACATGAAGAATAACTGAGAGGGTGGGTGATTCAGATATTCATAGAAAATTATAATAAGTTGTACTAAATTGGTAAGCACTTAGTCAATTTAGACGCTTATAATAGATATAAACATGAAAGTACAAAACCATCAACACAATGAACACTAGAATTTACGTGGAAACCCAAACTAGAAAAAACCATAGAGAAGGTAATTCTCATGAAAGTAAACGCTTGTTAAGGTGACACATGTTAGGGTGATTTTTACAAGGGCTCACTGCCAATTTTCTCACTTCCCTTACACAAAAGATGTATTACAAAATGTTTATTGACAAAATGTGATATGATAGAATTGTATTTGTATATACATGAAATAGTTCCAGTTGAAAGCATTTATTTGAGAGAAATCATAAGCAATTGACAAATTTAAAGTATTCAAGGCTAGATTTGAAAATGAATATTGTATAAGGATTAAATGCTTAAGATCTGATAAAGGAGGAGAATTTACTTATGATATGTTTGAAAGCTACTATGAGAAATATGGCATTGAGAGATAATTTTTAGTAGCTAGAACACCACAATAGAATGGTGTAGTGAAAAGGATGAATTGGACAATTTAGGAGGCAACAAGAATAATGTTGAAGGAAGCAAGTTTACCAAAAATCCACTAGAGAGAAGCAATATTTATTGTTGTGTACATGCTGAAAAAAGTTCTGTACTAAAAGAAATATGGAGAACATCATATGTGTTATGGCATGGAAGAGAACCTATAATTAAGTATTTCAAAATATTTGGAAGCAAATTATATATTTGGAAAGATGAAGATAATATTGGCAAATTTGACAGAAGAGAATATGAATCTATATTTTTGGGATATTCTACAATAAGCAAGGCTTAAAGGTGTTACAACAAAATAATGAATAAAATTGTGGAAAGCGTGAATGTGAAGGTTGATGAAGATTTTTAGAAGGATTGTAAGAGACATATTGATTATGAATCTAATACACATAACAAATGAAAAGAAAATAAGAAAGAAGAAGAGGAGAATCAAATGGCACCAACATCTACAACTAAGAAACCAAGGTATGTACAGAGAAATCATTCTGAGAATCAGATTATGTGTGATAAGAATAGAGGTGTAACCAGAAGAAGAAAATGTACAAGATCATACTTTGTTGTGTCTACTTTTGGAGATTCATCCCGAATCTGTTAAATAAGCATGCAATGATCTAAATTGGGTAAACACAATGAAGGAAGAACTTGATCAGATTGAGAAAAAATCACATCGTAGAGCTTGTGCCGAGACCAACAAATAAGAATGTGATTGGAACTAAATGGGTGTACCCAAAAAAGCTAGATGAAAATGGTAAGGTAATAAGGAAGAAAGCAAGGTTTGTATACAAGGGATACACTTAGATTGAAGGAATTGACTTTGAGGAGACTTATGGTATTGTTTATCAGATGGAGGCAATTTGAATATTCTTGTCTTTTGCAACATATAATGATTCCCAATTTTATCAGATGGATGTGAAGACAAAAAATTTGAATGGTGAGCTGAAGGAAGAGGTTTACATTGAGAAATTAGAAGGTTTAAGATTAGAGAAAGAACTAGAAGCAGTATGCATGTTGAAGAAGGTGATAAATGGCTTGAAGCAGGAATTGAGAGCATGGTGTAGAAGATTAGATAGATATTTGTTTGAGCAGAAGTTTCAGAAAGTTTCTACCGATAATAATTCATATTACAAGAAAGATTCAGATCAGATCTTGATTGTTGTTGTGTATGTTGATTGCGAGGCCCTACTCCAAGCCCGTCATATCATTTCAATTATTTTCATGTTAGACCTCCTATTTCATACATTATGTTGATGCATTATGGATCTAGACTCTTTTGACATGGATTTTATATTATGATTATGTTGATTTCAATACTTATGATGATGATGTTATGATACATTATTATATGCTTTGGGATTAGTTGATTTAGATAATTATTATGATGATGCAGTCGAGTATTAGATTTCATGATTATTCGATTCTATTCATGTTTAGTATGGTTTGGAGTAGATTAGATGTTAATTGGATGTTATGTGACTAAACACAATTCTTTCATATGATTATATATATGTACATGTGTTGTCATGAGGAATTGCCTTGGAAAATGTTAATTGGTTTCTATGGTGCTGAGCTATGATTTGAATATGAGTAGATGTTAATTCAAATGTAATATGCTTAACTGATGGTCACTTAGATATGATTATGTATACACGCGATTTTATTGGACTACTGATATTTGAATTGAGATGTGCTGGAGAGTGACCATGGAATTATTCAGAGAATTAAGACCAAATCTATGTGCAATAGTAAAGCTAAGGCTTTGTTTATTGGAGAGGCAATACCTCGTATGTAATGTGTTTTATTTGTGAAAGTGAATGCTAGTGTGATTGTTTAATCTGGATTTTTTTTAATTATGTAATCCCAAAATGGACATGCTAAGTGTATTATTTGATGTGTATTTTGTGGTGTCACTTGACACTTCTGATGTGTGTGAGTTGGCAATTTCATGTCCTTTTGTGGGAGATTGTGTAAAATTAATGCATTCAAGTACCTTGTAGTATTACTATGTAGGCCACTTCAGTAAGAGCCTTGAATATGGTCTAATCATGTTGAACCCGTAGGTAAACTTTAGGTGGGTTTTTGAGGGGTCAAATAAACTCCTTGGGTTGAGTTTAGGTCCTTTTTGAAGACCCGCTTGATATACCAATAGGTAAGGGACATTTTCAGCTATAGTACCGCCTACAATTAACTTTAGAGTCCTTTTAAAAGTTGATTTCTTGAGATGGACGAAAATAAACTTTTAGAAGATTTTCCTTGAGAAGACAACCATCTCTTGTATGACAAGTAACTTCTCCCCAACCCCAAGCCATCTCTTGTAGTACCATATTTGGGA
Organism: Thuja plicata; assembly: GCA_018584345.1. Lineage (NCBI taxonomy): Eukaryota > Viridiplantae > Streptophyta > Pinopsida > Cupressales > Cupressaceae > Thuja > Thuja plicata. The sequence goes on from MU224984.1 coordinate 1,066,561, forward strand.
GAAAACATGTAAGGGATGGGAGAGGTTATCCACTGGGAGATGAAACTCTTACCAAGAAGGTTGGGAAGTGAGTGAGAAAACTTTTAGAGGATTCTTTGGAGAACATTTTGGATTGTTCACCCATTCTCTAGTTTTAGAGACTAATTTGTTTTGGGAGAGAAGTTTTGGCAGCTGAGAAAGTAGATGTTTGTTTTTGGGGTGACTCTTCCTGAAATTTCAAATTCTCCATAGCTAGAGTAGAGGTTGGTATCATCTCACCATGCTGTGCATTGTATGTATTTATGTTTGTTGAGAAATTGTGTTTTCTTTAGAAGCATCGTGTTTGTATTTGTTGTGTTAAAATGAAGTTTCTTATGGTTGCTGGTTGTTGTTTTTGCATTGAATCTGATGACATGTAACTGATTGAATGTTTGAAGATGTTAAGTTGATAACCGAAATGTAGAAGGATAATGCAAGACATTAAATCAGTTAATGGATTGTATTGTCATTGATGTCAACTTGATATAATCTAATCGGTTATTATCAAAGTGTCAAAGACTTCAGAAAATGAGAGAGATAAAGATTATGCTTTCTGTAATGCATAAAAGACAAGTATTCACTATGTGACTACAAACACTAACACTCAGTGAAACTTGATAGACAGAGATCACCGATAGTCAAGTCACAATGATGTCCGAACAAGAACACCGATGAGTAGAATCACAAGCATACCCGACGACCAGAAACATAGTGTAAAATGATGGAGAAGCCTGAGGAGAACTGGAGTGTTGACCGACGCTATCAAAGAGTTAAACACCAAAATTAACTTGACTTTAGAAATGACAAAATATCTAGCTAGCAAAGCTAAATATAAAGTTAACTGGTAGTTATATTTGTTTTCATCAACAAGATAAAGCTAGAGATAAGTAAATGATTTCAAGCTGTTTTGTCCAGTTGGCAAGAAGATCTCAGCGAGATAAAATATGATTTTTGCTTTAAATCTAATTGGTGAGGATTGTGGATCATGCCAAGATCAAGAAAATAAAGAACCTAACAACGTCGACATCATGTCTATAAAGAGAAAACTCAATTCATTAAGAATTGGTGTGGGTGAATAAATGAAAAGGGGATGCTGAAGAGAAAATTCATAAAGTCCTGATCAACAAGCTGAGGAAAGAGCTAAATTTTTCTGTGGACACCGAGCAACAAAGCACAACATCATTGAGCAGAATCAAAGTGGAGCAAAGGTATAAATATAGTTCTATCGATCAGAATAGTTTTATGAGATTACAATAGATCTGAAAATCTGCAAGTATAAGTTGTATATGTGAACAAATCATACTATTTTAGTTTAACCATTGATTCAGAAAGTCTCTTAATCGAGCAGGATTTAAAGATCCTTTCTATATTGAGATACATCCCAAGGAGTATCAAAAATTTTGATCATGAAGATAGCATGAGATGCCATATACCAATTGATAGGCCAAGTGAGTGTTTGATCAAAGATGGTAGCATAGAGATGCCTGATACCAAGTGATAGACTAAAATTTTAAATCCTCTAACAAGGTCACACCTAATAGCATGTTTTTAACCTTTAATAGGGTTGGCTCTTCACCGAGCTCACTTATGAAGAGTGAAAATTTTGGGTTACCGGTCCCAAGTGTTTTTTCCCTTAACAATGTTTCCACGTTAAAAATCCATGTGTCAATGTGTTTATGAGCCATTACTTTAGTGTTTTTCATTACACTTAACATAATTAGATTGATTGGTATACTCTAGATAATTTACTGTCTTTCAATAAATTAATAGATTGCTTTTCGGTAAATCTACAGTAGAAGGTTTTACAAAGCATTCTGAGCATTAGTAATTTGATAGAAGTATTCAGAGGCATTCACCTTATAGGACTAAAGATAACTAGAGGCTTAATATTGTGGTACTAAGTTTTTGGGTTGATTATTGGAATATTTTTGAGGCCACTGATTCACCCCCCAATCTCAGTTATTACTAACAATTGGTATCAGAGCTTGTGTGCTTAGAAAAAGAGTTTAACAACTCAAGCAAAAGATCACAAGATGAACATACGAGATGTGCTCAAGTTGAATAAAGACAAATTTACATCATGGAAAAGTAGAGTACGACTCCACCTATCAGGTATTGGAAATGATATTGTTCAATACTTAGATACTGAATATGTGTTGCCTATAGGACCTCATACTCTTGAACAATTAATAGTCAAGCATGAGCATAACTGCATGATGATAGAACTTGCATCATCACTCTCCGATGCTGAGTTTGAAGATGTCAAAACTTGCACCTCTGCAAAGAAAATGTGGGATAAGTTGAAGCTTGTACATGGAGGAGATGCCAATGTACTCAGAGCAAAGGCAAAAAGCCTACGAGGGAGATTTGATGACCTAAGGATGAAAGAAGGAGAAAAAATTACTTAGTATAGCTGCAGATTCAAAGAGGTAGTAAATACTATCTGAGGAGTTGGAAGTGCCCTTGAAGAGGAAGCAATGGTAAGAAAAATATTAAGAACCTTATTGCCTATTTATGCTATTAGAGTTTTTTCTATTCAAGAAATGAGAGTAGTTGCAAACAATACAGTTACTCTAGATAGTCTGATTGGTAGACTAATTTCATTTGAGATGAATAACTTTGACAATAGTGTCTTACCATCTGTAGAATCTACTTTCAAATATTCTTTAAAGATAATTAACTCAAGTCATAGACATGCTGTTAGAAAAGATAGTGACAATGATAATGAGGATCGAGCACTTGATGAAATTGAAGCACTTATGGCCAAAAGATTGCAAAGAGGAAAAGGTAGATACAAAGGTAAGTTACCACTTGTATGTTTCAATTGTAAAGAGGTTGGACACTTTTCTGCAAGATGTCCAAACTGATGAAAAGATGAAAGAGGAAGTGATAGATCATATGAGAAGAAGTTTGATAAAGGAGATAATAGAGATTACCGAAGCAGCTGACAATCTAACAAGAGAGATAACCAAGACTACAAGGACAAAGGAAAGAAAGCTTGTTACCTAGCTGAGTACAGAGATGATAACACCGACATTGAATCAGAAGAAGACATCAAGATGGTATTCGTAGCATTGAAGGATGATTCATATGAGGATGAAGAAAGGTATGTAGAAAATGCACTCATATCTAAAGTTAGTAAGAATGATGTCTAGATCATAGATAGTTGAACAATTCAGGTCGCAGAATAGCATTTGCAAATAAGATGGAAAAGATCTTCAAAGAATCAGGAAGGTTGATTTGTACCGGTGAACAAACACAAGGTAATATTTTCTATCTTGATGACACTAACACCACTTGTCTGATGTCTATAAATGAAGAAATATGGTTGTGGCACAAAATATTGTGTCATGTGAACTTTGACAACATGATAAAGATAAGCAAAAAAAGGAATGTTAGAGGCTTACCAAGCATGACTAAGCCCGAGCATATCATGTGCAAGAATTGTCAAAAAGGTAAGATGACAAAGTCTGTTTTCAAGAGTGAAACCCATACATCTATTTCAATTCTAGAATTAGTCCATACAGATCTATGTGGATCCATGAGAACAAAGAGCTACTATGGAGATAGGTATTTTATTCTCTTTGTTGATGATTTTTCTAGAACGATGACAGTCATGTTTTTAAAAGATAAATCAGAAGCATTTAAGATGTTTAAATGGTATAAAGCAATGGTAGAAAAACAAAGTGAAAAGAAATTGAAATGCTTAAGGTCAGATAGAGGAGAAGAATTTACTTTAGATGAATTCACTAAATATTACAATGAGCATGGAATTAAAAGACAAGTTTTTGCACCAAGAACATCACAACAAAATAGAATTACTGAGAGGAGAATTAGATCAATTGTTGAGTGTTTAGGAACATTGATGATTGAGAAAAGCATCACTCAAAGTTTTTGGATGGAAACTGTCAGTACTTCTATCTACACACTAAATAGAGTACAATTGAAGAAGGACACAAATAAGACACCCTATGAGCTTTGGTATGGTCATACACCCGGTGTAAGTTACTTCAAAATCTTTGGTAGTCAATGTTATATATTGAAGGATGATAGAAATGGAAAAATTGATTGCAAATGTGAAGAAGGTATCTTTCTAGGGTACTCAATCAAAAGCAAGGCTTATAAATGTCTTAAAAAGTTATCTAACAAAATCATTGAAAGTGCAAATGTGAAAATAGATGAATTTGCAGAAAAGAATAACAAGAAAAACAAAATGGAACCAAATGACTACAACAGGTTTATTTATACAGAACCTGGCACTCTACCCAAGAAAAAGTGTGTCACTCCTGAGCATCAGAACATTGCACCTGATCATTAGGCTGCAATTACCGACGATCATGATAATCCTCAAGATGATGTTCCGAACAATGGAGATGAAAATGCAGGTGAAGAAGATGATCAGAATGATGAACATAGAGCTGAATTGAAACTTGCCAAGTATGTCAAAAGACATCATCTATAGAATCAAATCATAGGAGACAAGAAGGATGGAACAAGAAAAAGAAGTAAGTTACTTAACACCAGATGTTTACTTTGTGATTTTGAGCCTAAAACTGTTAAAAATGCACTTGAGAATGAAGAATGGGTCAGTGCTATGAATGAGGAAATAAAACAGATTGAGAAGAATAATACATGGACACTAGTACCAAGACCAGATGACAAGAATTTCATTGGTACAAAATGGATATGAGAAGCAATCTGAATGAGAATGGAGAAGTCACTAGAAACAAACTAAGATTAGTATGCAAGGGATATGCACACGAAGAAGGTATTGACTATGGAGAGACCTTTGCACCCGTTGCTAGACTAGAAGGAGTTAGAATCTTACTTGCTTATGTTGCATTTAAAGGATTCAAGGTATACGAAATGGATGTCAAATCTTCATTCCTAAATGGAATACTAGAAGAAGAGGTATACATTGAACAACCAGAAGGGTTTGCTGATCCAGACAAGAGAAACATGGTATATAGACTACACAAAGCCTTGTATGGATTAAAACAAGCACCGAGATCCTGGTATGAAAGACTTCACTCATATCTCATTAGCATAAAATTTGTTAGAACATGTGAAAATATCAATCTATACTAAAACAAGATACCGATGGTAATTTTCTAATTGTTGAAATTTTTGTTGATGATATCATTTTTGGGGGAAATGAACTGTTATACAAATCCTTTGCTAATGAAATGAGAAAGTAATTTGAAATGTCTATGTTTGGGGAAATAAAATTCTTTCTTGGTCTACAGATTCTTCAAAAAGATGCAGGTATATACATCACTCAGTCCAAATACATCAAGGAAGTGCTGAAGATATTCAAGATGGAAGATTCCAAACCAGTTGAAACACCTATGGATACCAGATGTAAGCTGAAAAAAGAAGACAAATCCAATGAGGTAAATCAGACCTTATATAGATCAATGATTGGCAAACTGATGTATGTTGTTCACACCGGACTAGATATAGCATACACAGTTGGAATTGTTGCAAGGTTCTTTGCTAATACCAACGATTCACATATGACTGCTGTAAAAAGAATTTTGAGATATCTGAAGAACACCGAGGACTATGGATTATGGTACAAAAGAGAAGGATAATTTGAGCTACAAGTTTCTATAGATGTTGATTGGGCTGGAAACATTGATGACCGAAAGAGCACAATTGGAGGAGCATTCTTCATGGGTGACAGACTTGTCACATGGATAATCAAGAAGTAATGATGCATCTCTCAGTATACTACAGAAGAAGAATATGTGATTGCTGCTACAAATTGCTCCAATATTGCATGGATCAAAAAATTTCTAGAAGGTATGAATATGAAGATCATTGAACCAGTAATTATCTATTGTGATAATACTAGTGCAATAAACATCTCTAAGAATCCAGTCATGCATGCTAATACTAAGCATATTGCTATCGAGTATCACTATCTAAGAGAGAAAGTGCAAGCAAAGGAAGTGACACTAGAATATGTTCAATCAAAGGAACAATTAGCTGATATATTCACCAAGCCATTACCGAAGGATACATTTGAGTATCTGTGATAGAGACTAGGGGTCCAACCCTTCTCTATCGGTCAGTAATCTGACTAGGAGGTTGCATCAGCCTATACTAAATCTGAAGATCAGTCATGTTGATGCAAACACTAAGATGGAAAGCAACAGATACATCTATACATTGCAAGGTACAAATCTGCACAAAAAAATCATAACTTTGTATTGCTGATGGATAGGGAAATTCAAGGAATGTATTATGCAAACAAATGGAACATGATATAGATGATAAAATAAAGAGAAGTATTTTTTTTGGCATTGTTGTCAAAGGGAGAGAAATATCTCATTATCATAAGGGAAAATTATCATTAGGGAGATTTTCTTTATCATATAAAGGGAGAGATTATATCATTATCCATGAAGAGAAGTTCCTGAGAATCAGGAAGGAAGAGTTAATCAATATTCTAAGGGAGAGAAATTGATTACATATGAAATATCCATCTAAGGGAGAGAAGTAACAAAGGGAGAGAGTTCAGAAAAAGAGAAATATTGCTGTCAAAGGAAAAATAAATTATCAAGAAGAGGAACAGTCAAGGAAGAACACATATCAGAACAGAGATACCAGATGATACATCTATCCAGAGAAGGGATTGAAGATTGAAGACAACCACTCTTCATGAAACAAATCTAAAATATTTTTGAGCTTACTGAGAGCTAGACATTTGTAATGGTTACATTAGGAAAGCTTGATGAAACTATATATATCATATTGTATTAGTAATAGTATAGTATGATAATGTAGTATGTTACCATCAATGCCAAAGGGAGAGATTGATGACATGTAATTGATTGAATGTTTGAATATGTTAAGTTGATCACCAAAATACAGAAGGATAATGCAAGACTTTAAATCAGTTAATGGATTGCAATGTCATTGATGTCAACTTGATATAATCTAATCGATTATAATCAAAGTGTCAAAGACTTCAAAAAATTAGAGAGATACAGATTATTCTTTTTGCAATGCATAAAAGACAAGTATTCACTATGTGACTACAAACACTGATGGTTAATGAATCCCAATGGACAGAGATCACCAAAAGTCAAGTCACAGTGATGCCCAAGAAAGAACACCGATGATGATTATTGACGAGTAGAATCACAAGCATACCTGACGGCCAAAAACATAGTGTAAACCGATAGAGAAGCCCAAGGAGAACTAGAGTGTTGACTGACGCTATCAAAGAGTTAAACACTGAAATTAACTTGAGTTCAGAAATGACAAAATATCTAGCTAGCAGAGCTAAATATAGAGTTAACTAGTAGTTATCTTTGTTTTCATCAACAAGATAAAGCCAGAGATTTGTAAATGATTTAAAGCTATTTTGTCCAGTTGGAAAGAAGATCTCAGTGAGATATAACAAGATTTTTTCTTTAAATCTAATTGGTAAGGATTATGGATCACGCCAAGATCAAGAAAATCAAGAACCTAAAAATGATGACATCATGTCTATAAATAGACAACTCAATTCATTACAAATTTGTGTGGGTGAATAAATGAAAAGAGGATGCTGAAGAGAAACTGATGAAGAGAAACTTCATATAGTCATGATCAACAAGCTGAGGAAAGAGTTAAATTTTTCTGCAGACACCAAGCAAAAAATCACATCATCACCAAGCAGAATCAAAGTGGAGCAAAGGTATAAATAGAGTTATATTGATCAGAATAGTTTTATGAGATTACAATAGATTTGAAAATCTGCAAGTATAAGTTGTATATGCGAACAAATCATACTGTTTCAGTTTAACTATTGATTTAGAAAGTCTCTTAACTGAGTGGGATTTAAAGATCCTTTCTCTATTGAGATACATCCCAAGGAGTATCAAAAGGTTTGATCACAAAGATAGCATGAGATGCAAGATACCAATTGGCATGCCAATTGAGTGTTTGATCAAAGATGGTAGCATAGAGATGCCCAATATCAAGTGACAAACTAAACTTTTAAATCCTCTAACAAGGTCACGCCTAACAGTTTGTTTGTAACCTTTAACAAGGTTGGCTCTTCACCGAGCTCACTTCAGAAGAGTAAAAATTTTGGGTTACCGGTCCCAAATGTTTTTCCCTTAACATGGTTTCCACATTAAAAATCCATGTGTCAATGTGTTTATGATTCATTACTTTAGTGTTTTTCATTACATTTAACTTAATTGGATTGATCAGTATACTCTAGATAATTTACTATCTTTTGGTAAATTAACAGATTGCTTTTTGGTAAATCTACAGTAGAAGGTTTTACAAAGCATTCCGAGCAGTAGTAATTTGATAGAAGTATTTGGAGGCATTCATCTTATAGGACTGGAGATAACTAGAGGCTTAATATTGTGGTACTAAGTTTTTGAGTTGATTATTGGAATATTTGAGGCCACTGATTCACCCCCCCTCTCAGTTATTACTAGCAGAATCATTTTTCTTGTTTGTTATGGGAGTGCAAGGCCAAACTAACCCATGGGAGGGCAGAGTAGCCTTGGGGGTGAAGGGAATTTTGGGATAGTCCATAGAGTTTAGAGTCTCTCTTTTTGGAAGAGAGTGATAAGAAAGGATTATGGTATACTTGTTTCTATTATATTTTTCCTAAAATGGGGGTTATACGAGGAGTTTTTGGCTGGTATCCATTTGGGGGTCATAAGGGTTGTTATTGAAAAGAGAAAGGTGAAAAATGAAGTTTATGTGTAAGTATTGTGAAGGCATTGGTATTGTGTATTTTCAACTTTATATTCTTGGATCCTTGGTCCACTTTCACCCCTATGTTTTAAGTCAATCTGTGACTTTTGTGACAACCTTGGTTGAGAATTTTATATTTCATATGTTTCATGTATGACTGTCACTCGCTTGGTTCTTAATTTTCCTAGCTTAGGGGTGGCTTTGTAAAGGCCTAGGATGGGAGGTGAGCCTCCATAGTCAATAAACAACTTTTATTTGTAGGTATGGACCGGTGCAAGATTGGAAGAGAGGGTGTGTCAAGATTAGAGCATGTTCGGGCCCCTTGTTATTGAAGTCTGCAATCCATTTACATATTTGGAAATATTACTACGTTGTAAAGAATTATTATTTTTTAATCTTGTAAAAGATTTGAATTATTGTACATGAAGCTTTACTATCAGATGTAAAAGAAGTTAATATTTGTAAAATTGCAGCAAGGAAATATAATTAAGAAGTTGTAAATATTAAGCTAGAAAAGACAGCTTGGATGCTGTAAATTGTTGTTGCATTGGTAGAAAGAAATAAAAAGATATTTTTTCGTTTTCAATAGCTACAGTTGTATGTGCATTTTGATTTATGTGCACTCTACGTTATTGTAGCATGCTACTGAAAAGGAAAGGAATATGAAAAATAATCATACAATCAGTTTTATTACTCACTATTATTTTGAGGTATTTTCATGCTTGAAATGTGCTTCCACACAATGTTATGAAGTTATAGTTTATAGGCAGGAGGCAGAAATAAAAATATTACTTTTTGCAAATAGATATATGTTTTGTTAAAATGTATGTGATTTTAATGGTTGTTGAAATGATAGTCTAGGAACTATAAGTTTCAAAGAAAAATATTATTGCAAATCTTTGAAAGAATTAGCAACATTAAAATATGGGAAATTATTGTTGTTTTACACTGCTAAAATAATCATATATATCTGAATGGTCTTACACACATGAAGGGATTACTTTTATTTTAAAAAAGATGTAATTTTGAATTTGTTAGTTTTGTGGAAACTCCAATAGTTTTGTGGCTCCACTTTTAGTTTTCAGAACTTCCCTTCTGTTAGGGAATATTCGGCAAATCAGAAGGTGGATTACCTCAATTTTTTTTCCAATGGCTGCATATCCATTGTAAGTGACCCCTTTATCCCTGTATAGTCAAAAAATGGAAGCACTTCCATTGTAGACATGTTTAGCCTTCTGAGTAAGTGGTTTGGGGTCATGGCAAGTGCCTTGAATGGGTTCCTGACTTTGACATGGCTTCCTCCCTGATCTGTTCCTCTTTCCACTCCTGTTTGGCCTGATTTCTGCATTCTGAATGGCAGACTGATGATTCTGGGCTTCAGGGTCAAGGTTGAGATTTCACGTCTATGTCGACCTTGACCCTGACCTAGGTCAGGGTTGACCTCGACCTTGATGCAGGGTCAAGATCCTGGGGTCTTCCAGTTTTTGGAGGTCGGCCTTTGCAAAAAGTATTTCCCACTTCCGGGTCAACTGTTTCAGGTTCCGAAGCATTGATTCCAAAATTATATTTAATATAGGTCCTCTCCTAGGGGTAAAGGATTTAATGGGATTTAATTCTCCTATGTAGGCCTCCTTAGAAGATTGTGCCCTAATTTCATATAAAAGGGAAGC
>MU224984.1:1077337-1089946 GCA_018584345.1 Thuja plicata
TATGCATTTACTTTGTCTATTTCTGCAATTTCAATTACATATATTTGAGGTTAATTCCAAAACTGGGGTTTGACCAAGGAAAACCCCTCCCCCACAACAAAAAAATCTCCTTTTTCTTGTAGGTACAGGTACAGAATAGTGGATTTGAGCCCAGATCTAGATACCCTTTTTGACAAAATTTCAGGATCCGCGAACAAAGTCACTTTCAGATTTGTGCAGGTCAGGGTTGACATTATTGGGTCATGGTTGACATTTGTGGGTCAAGGTCAACCTTTTTCATAAGATGACATCGCAACAAAAAATGATTTCTGGGTTTTGTTCGTCTCTGTGTTTCGATTCCATATCAACTGTTAGTTTTTCCAGAAACTATCTATAGACCTCAGAAAACAACATTCTTTGATTTGCAATATTCCAAGGCTAGTGCATTTCTCCCATCTCTTCAATTACTATTATACATCATTTCTATACATATAATTAACAGAATTTAAGGTATTTCCTTTAACATTCTCCTTTCCAAATAGTTGATTCATTTGTGTATTAACCCTTCTCTTGGGTTGATCAACTTGGATCTCCCATTTGTGCATTTGAGGATAAAAAGGAACATCTTATCTTCTCCTTAATCATAATTGCAACACATAATCAACTCAATTCCATTAAGGTTAATACAATCTAGGTAATTCAAAGAACAATTTATATCCCCCATTTTCAAGTCTTACATTTTAATAATCTATCAAACCATTCTTTATTAACACATTAAACATTTTTAATAAACATATCTCTATTTCAATCCCCTTTACATTTTGGTGAGATAACCCCCACGATATCTTATCTTACAATCCCTTTATTGTTTCTATTCCCTCTGGCGAGGTAGTGCTTAGCCTTTAGATTTGTTTTATTTGAACTTTAGGGTTCGCACCCTTTTTCTGTCATATCTCTGCTTCGTCGATTATACGTGATATTTCCTTCTTTTTGAAGAAGCCTCTTTAATCATTGATGCACTCCTTGAGTTTTTTGAAAGTGTCCTTTTGTTCTTTGAACAATAATTAATGGGGAAAGACTTGTTCTATTCAAATTTGCACCTTCCCCTTTCCTTTTTGAAATCTTTGGAATTTTGGAAGTCATACTTCCTCCTCGCCTTTTCTGAAGACTACGAGTTTCAAAATTTGCACTTCATCTTTACATTTTATGACAAACTCATCTTACTTGTCTTCTTCCTTTAAATTTCAGCCTTCCTTTTAGAATTTTGAAAATCACACTTCCTTAGTACTATTTCCGAAGGCTTGCCTTTACTCCATTTCCTTTTGGAATTTTGGAAATCACACTTTGTTAGTGTTATTTCTGAAGGCTTGCCTTTGTTTTGTTTCCTTTCAAGATTTTGAAAATCATACTTCCTTAATGCTATTTTTGAAGGTTTTTTGACAAATTTGCTTCTTTTTAGAATTTCAGAAATCATACTCCCTTTGTTTTTTTTTCAAAGATTTGTCTTCTTTTCACTTCCATTTTAGGATTTTGGGAATTCCCTTACCCTTCTTCCAATCTTGATGGTCTTAAAATTGGCGTATGTATTTATGACTTCTTTTTAAGTAGTTTGAAGTTTTGGCCTAATTTCTCGGGAGACCGACAAACTCACGATAAGACTATCATGACCTCTATCATGAGCTCACCACCACTTGGCCTAACCGCGTGGAAGACCGGTGACCCCATGACAAGACCGCTACAGTCTCCATCGTGAGATCGCCACATTTTAGTACTAACAACATGAAAGATAAGTGACCCTGTGATGAGATTGTTACAGTCTTTATTGTGATTTGAACACTTTTATTATTAATTGCTTGGCCGACCTGTGAACACGTGACATGAATGTTAACAACTTAGGGCTCACCACTGCCAAAAGGGTTGATCTTTAGATCCTCTAAAGTGTGGCACTTGCATATAAAAATCTCACTTTTGTTCCCCACCTGGTCAATGTGGTATTAAATAACTAGGGTAGTAAACCCAGCTCTGCAACTTGCCATGGATTTTTAAAGTGCTATAAGTATGTCCAAGATCTAGGTATAATAATAGTTCTCTACAACTTTTCATGCATATAATAATAGTGCTATAAGTATGTCAAAGATTCTATTACAATATTAAATAATAAAGAATATATCCATCTATATCATTTTATCAGAGAGAAGGTGTTAGATGGTGAAGTAAAACTTGAGTATGTACCCATAAAGGAGCAGATAACAAATATATTCACAAAACCTTTGTGCAAGGACACTTTTAAGAATCTGAGGGAGAAGGTGGGTGTTCTTCCCCTTCCTAATGATAACTAAATGCACTAGTATGTGCATTGGTCCAATGATTTACAAGCTTATTAAATTCTAGATCAGTGCTTGGTGACTTCCTCTTAGGGAGAGAACATTAAGTTTCTAAGGGGCAATTTGGCCCTTTGTCATTGTTGTCAAAGGGAGAGAAAGTTAGAGAAATTTGGAGAATGGTGTACTTTGATGGTGATATCATTTTTTTACTGTTATCTTTTTTATTGATGATTTATGCCATAAAGGGAAAAGGGGAAGATTATTAGAATGTGAAGTTGATGCTATTCATGTTGTTGTCATTGATGTCAACATACCCTATGCATTTTCATGTTCTGGCTATATCAGTTGGTGTGTACCAATAATATTGGTGGTATCAGTAACTGTACCGATAGTATGTGTGTTAGTAGAAGTGTTCATCGAAAGATTTTCTTTAGATATCAATCCCTATCCCTTTTGGTATTTGTGTGTACAACAAATGATGGAATGTTTTTTGGGGCCAATCCTATTTGAAGCGTGTTCCTATTTTGGTCCCAGCTATTATTATAGAATGTGTTCATCATAATCATTGGAACTGATGGCTTTGGAAAAGGTGGTACATGTTGGTTTGTGCAAAGTGAGTTCTATTGGTTAAGGTGGTCCACATTTCAATCCTTACCACTGTGGGAATATCTTGGTATGACCTATTTAAAATTGTTTTGGCTGACATGGTTGGTGAAATCAAGCAGTATAAGAAGAGAAATGACTTCTATTTTTTGCATGACTTATGCATTAATTATATGCAAAGTGATTGTGATAATGTTTCAGGAGATCTGTGTATTTCTCATGCGAGTGACAAAGTGTTGGTGATCTCAGTGGTTGATTCAATCTATTTTCATACTTAGTGGTAGTGAGCCTCTTTGTATTAACAATGAACCTCTGTTTATTGACAATGAACCCATTAATATTTAAGGGTATTTAGCCTGACTTGCAGTGAGCACAATCGATAGTGAGCCTTTTTAAAAATCACCTTAACCGGTGTCACCCTAACAGGTGTTTTCATTTCATGAGAATTATCTTCTCCATGTTTTTTCTTAGTTTGGGGTTTTCATGTAAATCATGGCGTTCTCTGTGTTGGTGTTCCTATGTTGTCATGTTTACATTTTTTTGTGAATGTTAAAGTTCTTAACAGATAAATTTGAAGTTTTTATTTCTGTTGTTTAACTATTTACCAATAGAGAATAAGTTTTTTAAATTGTATGGGAATAATTGGTTCACCTCCCCTCTCATTTATTCAACCTGTTCAACATGGGGAATGTTACTCCATTCTGTAATGGGACCCTATTCACTATTTTTCAAATTATCAACGTACACAAAAAGGAACGGGGTCACGTTCCTCAGATGGGGTCACATTTATTAAGTGGTAACCCATTCCTTAAAGTTTAAAATTTTTTCCCTCGAAATTGCTTTGGGAAAATTCTTGGTCAACCAACCCCTAGCTTTGGATCTAGTTTGACCTAAACCTTGCAGGACATCTCAATTTGTAGACAAAATACACACTCTGGCCAAAAATTGGAATGCATTATTTGTAGAATATTTTGACAAAAGGAAAAAAAATTAGAGATTAGACTATGTAGATTCCAAATATGCAATTTGTTTTTAAATTTGATCAGTTTCTCTATTTTTCAATTAATTTCCACTAAAACATGTGCAGAAACTAGAGATGACAAGCTTTCTTGTTATTTTAATCTTTTTTATTTTAAAGTTTCTTGAATTTTTTTTTATATGACTTCAGACTAGAAATAATTGTATACACTTGAAAATAATTAAAAAATGATATATTTAGGTCAAATTATGCTTTCTATACATGAGTGGCTTTATAAAACAATAATTATGCCCAAAAAAAAAAATTATTCAAAAAAAAATACAAAAAATATTTTCATCAATCTTGATTGTGTTTTGATTAAAGAAAAAACACGTTTTGAAGGGACCACAAAACCCTTTACATAAAATTATAAAAGATATTCTTTAAGTACCATCAAAACAAAACACTGCTGGAAATAAGACAAGCTAGTAGAACCCAAAATCCAAAACTAGCAGAAATAAAAGACTAGCCGAAGAAGCAACAAAATATAAAAGGAACTAGACATAGAAACCACGAGGCACACCTAAGAAAAATCTTTAGAGTATCCACAACCTCCTCCTCCTTCATAGCTATATTACCCATAGTATCCTCGAGGTCTTAGATAACTATAGTGATAGGTATGACCTTCTTCCTAATACTAGCATGAGTACGTTTTCCCAGAGCTTCAGAAAAACCAACAACCATCTCCCAATCGGGCTCAATATAAACAGTGGCTTTCTCAAGATAAGAATTATCCAACCTGACCACCAAGGCCTTTAGGTTGTCAATAGAAACTTTCATACTATCATGGATGTTCTGGATGATTTTCTTCAAGGTGTCCTCAATATTTTTTTCTTCATGTTAATCTTCTCAACCCTATACTCCAGAGAATTTCTAGTTGCTCTCTCTTCTACCAATTTCTCCAACAAACATTCATTTTCCTCCTAGGCCCAGATTTCAACGTTTTCCTCAATGACATCCTTCATGGTAACAAAATTGGTAGATAGGACCTGTTGCCTTAGATTGAGATTATTGATTTCACTAGAGATCCCTTTATCCATTCTGTAGGAATCAATGGTTTTGGCTTTGGCCTTCTACAGGAAGCCAAAAATAGGCTAAGGCTTACCATGGGGATTATCCATACTCAGTTGGATGGATTCCCCTTTATAAAAATAACTAGCAATCTAAGAGGTAGCATGCTTGGAAACCAAACTAGGGTAACCAACCAAATTAATAGCCTGGTCCATACCTTTCTCAATAGAGTTCTGCATATCATTCTTCAGAGAGGTAGTGCCCTTCTCCATACCATCAACATCATGATCAGAACCCTGGTTAGCAATGCCCTTATAATCCTCTTCCATACCACCATCCTTATCTTTAGTTGAGAGACTCTAGTGCATGTTCAAATTCAAAAGTTCATCCCCAATCTTATTTCAAAAGCCCTCAGAAGAATCCCCATCATCTTTAGTATCCGTCCCTTGATCTTCATCAAAATTCTTAACTTTACTGGGGTACTCATTAACTTTTTTTTCCACAGACTCCCTAGTCAAATTCTGGTCAAAATTATCACTATCATCACCTATTTCCATTCCCATGACTTCATCAAACCTCTTCTCCAAGCTCTTCGGGGTTATGGGATTTTTGCCTTTGGAGCTCTTAAGGACCTTCTTATCAAAATCCTCACTGTCAATGTTATCCACTTTCCTTTTCCCCTTACTATCCTTGATAGGGGCTTTAGGAGTTATTTCCCTACAATGTTCATAAATCAACATTATGAGCCCTTCATGAAGAATGAGCTTAGTAGGTTTATTTCTATTTTCAGCCAGACTATGGATCAGAGAATGATGGAGGAAATAGGGGAACGACATGAGGTCCTTATGCCTAAAATGATTTTAGAAAAAAAATGATAATTGTGCACCCTAGTATACCTCCCATCCAAATTAAAATGTTCCATCACATAGGTTAGAACCTTATGCCATATTGGTTTCATCTATTCAATCCCATAGAAATCCCTAGTTTTAACAAGAATATCCCTCTCCTCTTTCATTTTGGGGAATCTCCTGACAAATTCTTCAAAAAAATTATGCTCTTTAAAAAATTCCACTCTAGTAGACGTTAAACATGTCACCTCCACAATGACCTCAACACTAAGGCTAACCTTTCTACCATGCAAAATGACAGAATTATCTTTCTAACCTTCAACAAAGAATTTCATTACCTTTCTATCATAGCCATGAAGTCATTCAAGAAAAGGAGAGACACCTGCCTTTTGAAGCTTGCGTCAAACTTTCTTCTCATGCTTCCAATCTTCACAAATCACAGGCTCCAAATTTTTTAGATCTCCCACTATCTTTTTGCTTCTGACACTCAAACCCTTACTAGTATTGCAATTCAGGTTAATAAAATAAGTAACCCATAATATAACCCATAAAGCATTCCAAATGAGTACATTAATATCCTTGGCATACTTCTCCTTATTTTCCTTCATGTTATCTCTATTTTCAAGGTCCATATATGTCATTTCCATTATTTGCGAAAATACTTCTCACTTTACTATGTGCCTTATCACAGTTAATAAGATCATTAGTTTCCTTATCGTGTCTTAGCTCACCATGCCAAGTAATCATATCTTTACAACTCACCCCAATATTTTTAATGCAATCCGCCACCGTATTCACCTCTCGGTACATGTGGTAAATGTGAACCTTACTAAACGTTTTAATGAAGGTGTCAACTTGCTTGATTATAAATTTGATCAACCATGAAGCTTTATAATCACCTTTAAGAAATTTAATTATGTTATTTGAATCAACCTCTAGCAAAACATTATCACAATTTAAATCTTTAACAATTTTAAGAGCTTGGAGAGCTCCTATTGCTTTGAAGCTAAATGTCTAGTTTGATTTCCCAGGGGGTAGGAAAAGGCACCAATACAGTTACCGTAAATTTATCTAACCATTCCACCACATTCAATAGGACCTAGGTTCCCCTTAGCCTCACCGTAAAAATGAACTTTAACCCACCCTTGAGGGGGAGACATACACACCAAACCAACTCTCTTATTATCCTTTTTACTTATGAAATAAAAGGTGCAAAAAAGGGAGGAAATAGGGTCGATATCATCTTCTTCAAAATCGCTACCCTCACTGATACTAACAAAGTTCTCTTTAACAAACCTGATAACCTTCTTGGAAACCACCTAAAAAGTAGCTTCCTTATTTCTAAGAATCTTATTATTGTGTTCTTTCCACAAATTCCAGCAAACATGAGGAGCTAGTAAGGACCAAACCAACCTATTAGGTTTTTTAGAAGAAGGACACTTCTATTGAGCCAACAATTCCTGAATACTCCCAAGAAAGAACCAGTATAAATTCCAAACCTAAAAATATTTCCCATTGAAATTCATGAGAATAATTTCATTCGAAGAAGAGATGGATTACAAACTCTTCGTCATTTTTGCATAAGAAGCACCTGTTAGGGAGGTAGAAGCCTCTTCTACACAAATTATCAATGGTCAAAACTTTCTTTTGAATTAAAAGCTAGAAGAAAATATTAAACTTATGGAAAAGAGATTTATTCCATTAGGAGGCCCAATAAGGAGGAGGTCCTTCAATCCCATTCATGGCGGCAATCATAGAAGAAACATAAAAATTTCCATTAGGATTAGGAGCCCAAATCAGAGAATCTTCATAATCACTACTGATAAAGAAAGCATTAAGAGAGTGATGAATGTGAGACAAATTAATATCAATGGCACTAAGATTATTCCAAGCATCATCCTTCCAGTAATCAGTTACCAAAGACCCATACGTATTTTTTCAGATTTCACATTCCAGGATTTCGTAAAGGCGACAATGGGCTTATCCAACATCCAAACATCCTCCCAAAACATAATTTTTCTACCATTTCCCAACTTCCACTCTTTTCCTTTTGCATCCACTTCTTTAGTATTCTGCACATTGTCCCAGATAATGGAACCATTGAGAATAATGGCGGGTTGCAAAAATTCATCAATAGTCAGAGCACTATTTAAATATTTCCTTTTCCAGATTGAGTTCCATTCCCTCTCTTCCTTATAAAGTCTCTAGATCTTCTTGGCCATAAGAGCGTTGTTTAGAAGATTAATAGGCATAATACCTAAGCCTCCCAATGTTTAGGTTTACAATTAGAATCCCAAGCCACAAGAGACATTCTATTCTTCTCCTCAATACCATACCAAAGGAATTTCTTCTGGATCTTCTTTATAACATCAAAAAAATTAGTAGGGATTTTGAAGAGACTAAGAGCATACACCGGAAGGTTCTGAAGGAAGCTTTTAAGTAATTAGAATTTGCCAACCCTACTAAGAAGGGATCCCTTCCAACCAGCCAACTTATTATTAAATATTTTAATAAGATAAATCTAAAAGGAATATAGGGGTTTGGATCCTAAAGGAAATCCAAGGTAAGAGTCTGGGAGGGCATCTATTGAACACCCTAGAATCCTTGATATTTTCACCTGTCTTTCCTGAGGAGTATTTATGAAGAACAAATAAATTTTATTCTAGTTAATCAACTATCCAATAGCAGTAGAGTAAGTGTTCAGGGCATACTTCATATTTCTAGCTTCTTTAATAGTAGAAGCACCCATCAAGATGGTATCATCCACAAACTATTCATGCAAACAAGTGTGAGGATGGGAAGATGGTTTAAGCTCCTAAATAGATCCAAAATTATTAAGTTTCTGAAAGAAACTCCCCAAGAATTCAAACAATATGGCATAGAGAATTGTTGAGATTGGGTCACCTTCCACAAACCTCTAGTTGGTTTAAAAAATGGGAAGAAGACCCATTAATCATGACAATACCCAAAGAGGTAGAAATAAGGTGGAGGATCAATTGAATAACCTTCTTACCAAAGTTGAAAGCTTTAAGAACTTTGAGTAAGAAGTCACAATTAACCCTATCATATGCTTTGGAGAGATCCACCTTCATAATAAAGCCTTAGTTGGAAGAGCTCTGAAGAGAATGAATATTTTCATAAATAGTAATAATAGAATCCTAATTTTTCCTTCCAGGGACAAAGCTATTTTGTTGAGGAAAAATAATGGCAGGAAGAAATTTTAGAATTATGATAGTCAACACCTTTGACAAAATCTTATAGAGAGAATTAAAAAGGTTGATGGGTCTGAAGAATTCCATTGAATCCATTCCAGGTTGTTTCAGTATCAACACAAGAAAGGTGGCATTAGTTTCCTTTAGAATCATCTTAGCTCCATAAAATTCTTTGACAAAAATAGACACATCTTTTCCCATGATAGAACAAAAGTTTTGAAACACAAACATTGGGAAGACATCAGGACCCAAGGTCTTACCACCATTAAAGAAAAATATGACATCTTTAATTTCTCTGGAAGAGGGGATGACACTAAGGAGATTATTTTGGTCCTCATTTATAATTCTTAGGATAGTAGATAAGAACTCCTTCTAATCCTTAGGATTTAAGGAGGAATCAATAGTTAGGAGGGAAGAAAAAAATCCAGCCAACTCACTCCTAATATCATCCTCCTTCTTTTGTCTTCCTTTATCAGTGGTAAGGTGAGAGATGTGATTCACAAAACTATGCTTAAGAGTAGTCATCTAGAAGATCCTAGAGTTTCCCTCCTTCCTTAATCCAAAGAGATCGGGATGTTTGCTTCCACAAAGTCTCCTCCTTAGAAATAATATCATGATATTTCACAAGGGTCTCATTCTCCATCTCCAATAATTACAAAGAATAACCCTCAACTTGGATTTTATCTTGGACCTCTTTTAAATCAAGCTGAATACCAGACTTGATTGCAAAAATAACTCCAAACACTTCTTTGTTCCATTTCTTGACATGATCTTTTACATGTCTAACCTTCTTTTCCACCCTAAACATTTTTGTCCCATCCACTTTAATATTCCACCATTCTTTGAAACAATCTTCAAATTTGGGATTGGAAAGCAAGATTTTTTCAAATCTAAATGAATAATTTCTCTTACCCAAGATAGGGTCAGCGTGAAAAAAAAATCAAAAAATGATTAGATCAAATTTTAGAAATAGAAGTAAGAGAACATAAATACCTGACTAACTAGTCATTAGAGATAAGAGCCCTATCCAGAAGGACTTGAATCATCTCCTCCCCCATTCTTCTATAAGACCAGATGAAATTGACTCCTTGGAGATTAACATCCATCAAAGCCTTCTAATTTATGAAATCTATAAGGTCTAATCACCATCCACTTGACTCTACACCCCTCCTGACTTCTCACTATCCCTTAGAGGGGTATTAAAGTCACCCATGACCAACCAACTCAAGTCAGGAAACTTATTTCTACTAGCAAAAATATTATTCCATAATTTTGTTCTACCAACCTTTGTATTAGGAGCATAAATATTTGATATAATCCAAGTAAAATAATCTCTAACATGATGAAGTTTAACTACAACTAAACTATCCTCAACAAGAAAGATTTCCCCTTGAATAAAGTTTTGATTCCAAAACATCACCATGCCTCCCAAAGAAACTTCAGAGCTACTACTAGAAACATCACAATTCTTAAATATCCTAATTTTCTCTACCTTTTCTTTTGATATTTTAGTTTCTTGGATTACCAAAACATCAGGTTTATGGTCTCTGACCATATTTCTCAGAATATCTTGTTTATGGGGACTGTTAAGACCCCTAATGTTCCATGAAACAATTTTCATTTTTTACCAGGGGTATACTCTAGGATGGTTACCTATTTTCCATTGGCTATATTCTATTTACTTTCTTGCTCACACACTTGTTTAGTAGATTTCCTTCCATCTTGTTGTTTCATGGTTCCAACATCTACTCTCATTCTTCCTCTTGTGGCCATCCCACTTTGGGTAGATGAAGAAGAATTAACTTCTCCCATTTTTCTATTTCTTTTACAACCATTCTTTTGCATAGAGCCATCAATTCCACCACCATTTCTATGTGTAATAATTCTCTCTCCACTACCATTTTCTTGGCTGATATAATCATTATAATATTTTGGGTAAGTAGATTTCAACTACTCCCAATCCTCAAGATCGAAGAATTCTAGTAAAGAATCCGCACCCAAGATATTACACTGATGAGCACCTACCATAGAGATCCCCTTTTGCATTTCTTGGTCTGATTGATATGAATCCTGAACTCTAGTAGGAATGTCAATCTCTTTAGTCAGAGATCCAACACTCTCATTTATTTCCCCTTCTTCTAGGCTAGAATTGGATTTATCACCACAAATTTCCATTCCATCTTAAGATCTAGCCATGGTAGGGCTTCCTAGACTGCCTTTATTTATCTTAGCCTCATTAACATTCTTCTCTTTTCCACTTTCCTCAATCTCTTCCACCACTTTTTTCTCTTGCTGTCTACCACTCCCCTCATCTTAATGTAAATAACTATGTAGAAGTTGAGAAATCCAACTGCACAGAATGCCAAGAATACCTACATGAAAGAAACCTGTTACAGGAGAGAAGCAGAAAGAGGAAAAAAGAAGAACTCAGAAGTTGCTCAAAATGTGAGAGCGAAATTATAATCTGAATTAATGAAAAAAGAATTACCGGGTTTAACCTATAAAGGTGAACAAAACCGTAAATCCTAAAAAATATAGTTTGCACATTAATAATTAATAAAAGAATTAATTATTAATGCACCTAAGAGAAATCTTAAGCACTAAACAGTAATAACTTAATTAATTAAATCAATATGATTTAATTAATAAGAAAACTAATGATTACTCTAACACCCCCCTTAAGCTAAGCGTAGGGGGTAAGCTAACCTAGCACAGCTATGAAAGCAGGAAAAAGGGTCCTGGCAACAAGGCCTGATCAAGTACCCAATACAAGGAAATCTCTGTAAACCGGAGACAAAGAAGAAAACCCAGTGGGAAAAACCCCTCTCCAAAAAGAGATAGAAAAATGCAGAAAAGAAATGGCTCAAGAGATTCTCTCAAGACCATAAGTACAACTAGCCCCCCATGAGAGAGGGATGAGACACCAAAGACCCCCCCAAAAATGAAGAACCTCATGTCACAATGGTAGATGCCTGATGTAGAATCCAAAAGGAGATCCTGAAGCGACAAATAATATTCCTCCCCTTTGGAAGAAATGGATCCAAAGGACGATGTTGAAGAAACCCTATGAAGAGTGATGAACCAATCTGACTCAAAATGGTTGCCATGATCGGATGCTGAAGAATCTCTCTGTCTGAATTGAAACAAATGATGCCAAATGCAAACTAATGTGGAGAATCCTGAAATGCAATTGTCGAATGCACTGATAATGGTGGGTGGACAGTGATAACCTGATTGTCAAGGTAGAGGAGATGAATGTCCTCAAAATAATCCTCCAAATCTACAGTATAAGAGTCAACAAACAAGAAAGATATGTTTGCAACATAAGAGTCCAAAGTATCTATGTCTGGAAGATGTATGATTCCCTGCTAGACAGAATTAGGAGCAACAAGAGATGTTGATGATGTCTTAGTCTGAAGAGTGGGAACTGTGAGACAAGCCTCTGATCCATCGAAACATGTAAGTGTGTCTAAATACTCAAGCTCCTCTAAAGTATCATGATCAAAGGGTGTATTCTCTCTCTCCAAGAAATGGGTATGAGACAATCTGAAGCAGGATCCTCTAGGAATGGAGAGAGATTAGGGTCTCCATAGATCTCCCAAAGACGTGTCCAA
>MU224984.1:1090032-1113751 GCA_018584345.1 Thuja plicata
TCCTACTATGTGATCTCTAATAATATCCCATGCTAATTTTCCCTCTGAAGTGGCTGGTTCAGGTATGAGATCATACAAATAAGGCAAAATATTAAGCCACCTACAATGTGTAAGTATACCCTTTGCCGATGACTCATAATTACCCCGTTCCAGAATAACAACTAAAGGGTGAGTATAAAAACCCATGATAACTCTTCAAAATGAAACAAACTGAGAAATCTGACCTTATAGCATTTAGATCAAATTAATATAACCCATCCCATGCAAACAGAACCCATGTAGGTGCCAGAACGTTGAAGTAATTGAGCAAAGTGCAAAAATACACAAAGATGAAAGAAATTTACTTGGTAGATTTTCTGACTAAATAGATAGTAAATATAGAAAGATCACTACAACACCTTTCCAATGCCTATTCGTTTGCACAAAATGGAGTTCAGACGCAAAAGATATGCCCCCGAGAGTGAAAAACATAAGTTTTGACTTTGATTGGAAAAACAGAAATCAAAATTGAAAAACCAGAAAATCAAACCCACATGATTGGATAGAGCTCAGAAAGAGATTTCTGATGATGTAAGGAAGTTAGAAATCCGATGCCATATGCTCAAGATATGAGCAAAATACCAAAACTGCTCTAAAAGGGTTTGAGAGTTAACCCTGGCGGTTAGGCTAACCGCTAGAGGTTAACCACTAGCGGTTTAATTGGCAGTGGCGCCCATTTGCACTGCTGTGTTAATTTTTAACACTGCATGCATTATTTTTTAACGCAAAAATCAATAAAAATTGATTTTTAAATTTTTTTATTTTATTTTTTACCTCGAAATTTGAGCCGTACGGCCTGGTAGAGAGAAATTTTTTTCCAGAGGCTACTGTGGCCAAAAATGACAAAATTCATATGAAATTTGACTCTCCTAGGCCTTCTGAGCACAATGGTGGCATCCGTTTTGGCTCAAAGTGCTCCAGAAAAAAGCATCCCTTCCAGAATGAAGAAGAAACCCTAGAAAAGCTATAGTTTTTGCCCTTGAATCATGACTTCACAAACCCCAGACTAGGAAGCAGCATTGTGGCTCTGATATCATGTAGAAGTTGAGAAATCCAACTGCATAGAATGCCAAGAATACCTACATGAAAGAAACCTGTTACAAGAGAGAAGCAGAAAGAGGAAAAAAGAAGAACTCAGAAGTTGCTCAAAATGTGAGAGCGAAATTATAATCTGAATTAATGAAAAAAGAATTACAAGGTTTAACCTATAAAGGTGAACAAAACCCTAAAGCCTAAAAAGGCTAGGTTGCACATTAATTATTAATAAAAGAATTAATTATTAATTCACCTAAGAGAAAGCTTAAGTACTAAAGAGTAATAACTTTATTAATTAAATCATCATGATTTAATTAATAAGAAAACTAATGATTACTCTAACAAACCATCCATAGGAGGAGTACCTTACCATATTTTACTATTGATTCCCCCTCCTTTTTGTCCTTGACTTTGTCACCAGCTCCATCTTGATTTCCTTTCCCTGTACCTTTTTATTCTAAATTTTTCTCTTTCAACCTTTTATTTGATCCAAACTCTTTACAACCTTCTTTGCATTCTATGGGTAGTTCCTGGCCCAGTGACCAATTTTTTTTCAGACAAAGAAAGAAAAAGGAAGAGATTGAAACTCCACCTCCTAATTCCACTTCCCTAGTTTAGAGATAATCTCTATAAAAGATGATAAATCTGAGAATTGATGGACATGCACACAAATCCTATCATAGACCAATCTCATTCTAGATGCCAGCATAGGATCAATAGACAATATTTCTCCAAAAGACGAGGCCAAACCCTTATAAAACATCATCATTCTAGATCTCTAGGGGGAGAGAAGGTAACCTAACCCATACTAGAGCTGACATAAAAAAGTATCACTAAAATCCATATTTGGACCCTATTTCTGGATTGCTAGAGCCATTTTTCCAAACATCCATGGACCACCACATAAGACAGTTCATATCTTCCCAGTTGGAAAACTCAAAAGATAAGAAACCCTTCGACATTGTAGTGATATCCACTTGACCTTTCAAATTCTATTTTATATTAGTAAAATATCTAATAAGCTCCATGTTAGGCCTAGGCCAAAGAAACTTCCCTACCAAATTCAGATCCATTGCCGATATAGAATGATCTATCAGTGGGTCAGGAAAAAAAATGGAAAAATCACCATTCTATGGGTTGGTTCAGTTGCAGACCTCAGGAGTAACTAATTTTCCAGTAGGTTTGACACCAAACAATGAAGACTATTGTTTAGGAAAGTTCGTAGACTTCAAAGCCTTGAAGCTTGATGGAGGGTCATAGGAGGACATACCCCCCTTTCCACTTAGTTCAATGGGAAAAACACCATCACATGGGTCCCCATTTAGGTATTTTCCATCCACATCCTCTCTTGACTTTGAACTGTCCTTTCTTGCATTCTGTGCAGGATTCTGCAAACATATGTTCGTGCTAGAAGCCAAAAAACTATTGTTGCTGGTTTTCCCGCTCTTGTACCCCATAACATTAGGTTAACTATCTTTTTGTGTATTGTTTCAAAAAACATATAGCAAATATTTCTGATCCTTCTATGTGTAGATTATCAATCTTGACTGTGTTACATACCATTTCCCAAAAGGATTCAGAGAAATAGTTTTATTTAGGTCAAATTTTGCTTGCCGTACATGTGAATAGTATAGTCCTGTAAAAGTGACTTTTAAAATTAGGTTTCTAGTAATGCTCATTGAAAATAGAATCGTATCATCTAGGTACTCAAATAAATTACATATTTGGAAAGTAGACTTTGAGTACTACAATTTCTATTTGTGACTTTATAAAGTTTCAATCTCTAAGTGCCTCAAATATTTACGTCAAGCACAATAAATTTGAAAAAATTGGAAAAATAGTTCCACTTTTTGGTCAAAAAGTGGACTCAATTTATTTTTGGCACCCCTACTAAGAGATAAAATGACCAAGAAGCCCCAAAATAAAGTTCAAAATCAGATTATAATGGCTAGGAGTCAAACATCACATCAGTAGATGGTGGAAATTGGTGTTACACTATAGGATGTCAATTTCTAACAACTTAATGAAACTATATGTATGTCTATAGATTCGTAGACAAGTGGCCACTATTCTAAGTGGGAAATGATAAGGAAAGATGAATGGATGTGAAGGGACTTCATTGGTTTTCATGTTTAAGGCTAAGGTGGAGGTATGTTGTAATGGTAAATTATACACGGGTGAAAATTTATGACATTATAAAAAGCTCCTGAGCCAGATGGATATACGTCATTAATTTTTTCAAAAATGTTGGAACATTTTGGGTATAGACGTACTCCTTTCTATAGAACAAGCCCAAATAAATAGATCTATTCTTTTTGAATTGAATAACACATTTAGTGTCTTGGTCCTTAAAGTTAATCCTCCTTTTATGTTTGTTGACTTCTATCCAGTAATCTTATGCAACACTTGATTTAATTTTTTTTCTATGGAAATATCCATGAGACTTGGAAAGATCATTCCAACAGTTATTTCTACAACAACGAGGTTTTTTCCTGGAAGGAAATCCTTTGATGGAGCTATTGTCTCTCATGAGATTCTACACTTGATTTGTAATAAAAAATCATTGACCATGATAAAAAAATTAGATATGGTGAAATATTACGACAGAGTAAACTAGAACTTTTAAAATAAGATTCTTGAAAAGTTTTGCTTCTTTCATAAATGAGATTAAGTAGATCCTTTCATGTATATTTTCCTTAAGATTTTCAATTATTATCATTGGTATCCCAAAAGGATTATAGAAAATCTCTTGAGGCTTTAAGATCTCAAGATGGGGAAGAATATGACCAAACCAAAATAAAAACATATTTGCAAGTAGGGAAGGGGAAGCTACTTCCCAATTTACAATGAACATCTTATCTTGGAATGTTAGGGGTCTCAACACCCATAACAAGAAACCACTAGTTAAATACTGTATCTTATCTTCCAAAGTAGATGTTGTAGTACTACATGAAACAAAAATGAGCCTGGATCAATCATCTAATTTCACCAAATCTCTTGGAGATCGATCTGTGGATGGGTTTGATGCCATAGGTTCTTCAGGAGGAATTGGAATCCAAGAAATTTGCCTCGTATGTTTTTGGAGAAGAGCTCAAATTGGATAGGGGGTGAAATTAGAAGTTTAGCATCCAACTTAAACTTCTATGTCATAAATGTTTATGGTCCAATTCTCAGTAGGAGGAAACTGGAAGTTTGGGAAGAGATTAGTAGATTCCTTTTAGCATGGGTAGATTGGAATATATTTTTAGGGGGAGACTTTAATGCCATAGTTCATCCATCAGACAAACTGGGTGGTTCTCAAAGGGAGTTAGAATCCCAAACTAACTGCAAGGATTGGTTACAATCAGAGAACTTAATGGAAATAGAAATAGACAATGGTTTGTAAACTTGGTCAAACAAGAGACTTGGGCCTAGTAACATTTCAGAAAAAATAGACATATTTTTCTTCAAAGGTGACCTCACAATATTTCCATTTGACTTTAAAGCATCTATTTCTCCAACTTCAGGATTAGACCATTTACCCATCTAATTGGAAATTTTAGGGGAAGATAAGCCTTCGTTGTGTCCGTTTAAATTTAAATATGTGGCTTAAGGATGGAAATTTTATAAATTTGGTTTCAGATTGGTGGTCAGAATGCAGAATTAATGATCAAAGTTGTTCTGTTTTGTGTCAAAACTAAAGTATATCAATCAAAATCTACTTATTTAGAATATTACTCATTTCAATAACATTTTTTCCTCAAAATATGAGGTTGAGAAAAAGCTTAAGGAGCTGAATGAAATCATTAAGAAACAAGGAATTAACAAGGATATTTTTTATTTGGAAAAAAAATTGTTAAGGGATCAGGAGGATATTTTAGCTAAGGAAGAAATCTTTTGGAGACAAAAATGAAGAGAACATTTGTTGGATGCATGAGACAAAACTACCAAGTTCTTTTTGTAACACCCCAAAATTGGCATCTTGCAACCCTAACCAATTTTGTTGCACTTGTCACTCTTCTAGATCATCAAAGTCCTATTGTACTAGGCAATTCTGAGTTTTGACTGACTCTATTCAACCTGAGTGTCAAATGTCGAAAATCCTAAATTTGCATTAATCATACATTATATCTAATTCCTCAATATATATTGGCTAAACAAACCCTATGATTGAATTAATTTAATTATAAAGTCCTAGCACTTTAATTAAATTAAATTCACCCTCTTTAGCTAAGACACATAAAAAGGAATTAAATAATATTTAATTATTAAATAAATATCCTCATTTCAATAATTGAATTTAAATATTCAGATAATTGAGAAAAACCTATTTATGAGGTCATACTTATTTAATTAATTGGATATGCTGTCAAAAATCTTTCTTCTGTTCAGAAATAGAATCTTTGAATTAATTGTGCTTTAAAGAGAAAGAAAACAATTAAATCAAATAAAATAGAATTAAATCAGAGAAAGAAAACAGTTAAAGTAGAGAGAAAACAATTTATTGTATTCTTTTAAATAAAGCTTTCTATTTTAAACTGGCTTTTCTATCTGTTTTATTTCAAAGAGGAAAGTTTCTATTCTGATCATCTCTGAGTCTATAAAATAACTCTCAGTCTCTCATTCAAACCCTTCCTGATTACCCTCTCATTTTTCATGCATTGTTAGAATACTGAATTATTGTCACATTTCTTGATAGTCTCATATAGAATAATCTCATTTTTTGCAATAGACTAGTTTCAATTTCTAGAATAATTGCATTGCAATCATGTCATAGATTATTCTCACGTCTTTCATTTCTTAGAATAACTGTGCATTGCATTGCATTCATGGAGAAAAATCCTTCATTCCTAGATTGGTCTATGGTTGTGAGACTCTCGTTCTAAGAGCAATTTTGAAAACCCCGTTTGGATAGAAGGCAACAGGTTGAATCATGCAGGTAGACAGGATGAATAATCTCCTATTCAGTCTTGTGTGTATTTGATGAAGAAGGACTATGTTGAAGTGTGTGGTTGATTAACAAGGCCAAATTTAACACATACACTTTCATACTAGTACCAAACAACGCATGAGTGTTAAAAGGATTCATCAGATTTGTAATGCTGAGGGGGTTCTACTTCAAGATCTGGAAGAGATTCAAAAAGAAATAGTAAGTTTTTATACAAATTTGTTAAATCATTCAGAGAATTCTTATCTCAATGCCTAGGAGGTTTTTCTGGCTGACATCGCAAAGAGTATTTCCAATGAGGACAATCAAATCATGCTAGCCAAATTTTCAGAGAATGATATTTTGAAAACTCTTTCACACATGGCTCCTAACAAAGCTCCAGGGCCAAATGGATTTCCTCACTTCTTTTTCTTGCACTGCTGGCATATATTAGGAAATTGAAAATACTTTCATTACTCTCATTCCCAAGAAGGATCAAGCTAATTGTATGGATGAATTTAGACCGATAGCTTTATGTAACACCATATATAAACTATTTTCCAAAGCTTTATCCAACATATTAAAACTAGTCTTGGGTAAGATTATTGGGGAAGAGGAAACTTGGTTTGTACTGGGGAGATCAATTCTTGATGGCATTATTATAGCGCAAGAAGATATTCATTCCATTCAATGTAACAAAAAACCAAGTATGATATCAATTAGATATTAAGAAGGCTTATGACAGGGTGGACTAGAGGTTCTTAGCTAAATGCATGGAGAGATTAGGTTTTTCTAAAGCTTCAATTAACCTAATTTATTATTGTATCTCTACTCTGAAATTTTCTATTCTTGTAAATGACTCACCTCATGGTTATTTTGAAGGCTTTAATGGAATCAGGAAAGGAGATACCCTATCCCTATTTTTTATTCATCATCATTGCAGAAGCTTTGGGGTGCAAATTTATCAGTCTCCAGAATCAAGGTTTTATTCAGGGAGTGGAAATTACTTCTTTTGTTAAGGCAATTTCTCATCAACAATTTACAGATGATATCCATCTTTTTGGGAAAGGCATTATTAGGGAGGCTTTAATCATTAAATTTTTTTTAGACACTTATGCTTTAGCTTCAGGACAAGTTGCCAACAAAAATAAATCCCCAATCTTCTTTTTTCATACTAAAAAGAAAATTTAGCAGAAAAATGAAAAGGTTTTGACATTCAAGAGTGGATCCCTCCCATGCTCCTATCTTGGTATTCCAATTGATAGTGCTTTAAGAATAACTTTGGCTTAGAAACCTATCGGTGAAAGAATGGACATAAGAATGGACTCTTGGAAATCTAAGTGGTTATCTTGGGCAGGTAGAGTTGTGATGATCAAAGCCACATTGGTAGTGATTCCCATCTATTTAATGTCTTGCATCACACTTTCCATGGAATGCTACATGGACATGCTTAAAAAACTCAAAACATTCTTTTGGTAGGGAACCGAAACTAAAACAAAATCTGTCCTCATTTCTTGGGATAATATTAGTGGACCAGTGGAGGCAGGTGGCACTAGAATTAAGAATCAAATTTGGCAAAACCAGGCTCTAGGGGTGAAAATTTATTGGAAAATTCTTAAGGACCAGAATCTTAAACGGGTGAGAATAATCAAATGTAAATATTTTCATAACATAGATGAAGCAGTGGTGGTTCGAATTACGGATCTCCCTAGAGGGTCCAGAACCTAGAATTTCATATGTAAATCTAGGGACATTGTTGAGAATAACATTACTTGGAATATTAAAGATGGAAGTAAAGCTCGGTTTTGGGAAGATTCTTGGGGAGGATTCCCTAGAATTAATCAAATGCTGGGCCCAAACAAAATCAACAAAGAGTGCTCTGATAAGTGGGGTCCTTTTGTATAAGATTATATTATTCCTGCCTCATTGAATATGGCAGATGGTTCTTGGAATTGGAGGCAATATTTAGAACTCAGTTTAGATCCTTTGGAGTTTCAACAATTGAGGAAGCTACTCGAAGTCAGATTCTTTTTGATCAAGAAGGGGCTTGATGAAATCATTTGGAAACGCTCTAAATTAGGGGTTTACAATGTGAAGGATGGATATGAGATCTTAACAAGTGTTTCTTCTCAAAATCATTCTCAGTTCTTTAATAAATTATGCTGGAATAAAGTTTGTCTTCTAAAAGCAGGATTATTTTCTTGGGCATCAATTCAGGGTAGAATTCTAATTGCTGATTGGTTTAAGGAGATGGGTTACTGCAGACCTTCAATATGTCCTTTATGTTATAACAGTGAAGAAGATACAAATAATTTTTTGTTAAAATGTCACTTCGCTACAGATTTTTGGAAATGGCTATGTGAAAAATAAGGTTTGTCGTCAGCTCTTCCATGCGACATTCTCTATCTTTTCACATCATGGCCTCAACCTTTCAACGATAGTCTTTGTGGTAATATATGGATCATATCTCCTTCTATCTTCATTCGGGAGTTATGGAAAGAAAGAAATAGAAGGTTTTTTCAAGATAAATCAATGGACAAAACTACTATTTTTAATAGAATTGAAGATGCCATAGTTGAAGTTATGAATGCTTGTATCCAAGCCCAAAGTGCACAACAAAAGTTCTATACCAGTTGGGATGATATGACGTTGAAAAATTGGTTTGGGCTTAAGACTCCTCCCACATTAGGCAGAGGCTTGAAAGAAAATGCAAACCTTAGGGAAAATTGTATTTGGTCGAGTCCTTCTCAGGGATGGTACAAATTGAATTTTGATGGGGCCTCTAAAGGTAATTCGGGCCCATTAGGGGCAGGTTGCATTATTCATTCTAGTGATAACAAGATTTTAGCTAAATTGGCAAGACCTCTGGAAATTGGCACTAGAAATATGGCAAAATTCAAAGCACTGCTTTATGGTTTGTCTATTGCGTATGAATTGGGTCTGGAAAAATTGGAGATTGAAGGGAATTCAGTGATAACAATTAATGCCATTAGAACAATCTCTACACCTAACTGAAGATTACAAGCCACTTTGGATGTCATTTTAAATCTGATGAAAAAAATTGAATCTACAATGACTAACCATATTTTCTATGAAGGAAATCACATGGCAGATGAGTTGGGTAATAAAGCTGCATTGGTTGAATACTTGAAGTACACTCGAGAGATGGAGGTGGTTTAAGCTCCAAACACTTTAGTTCTATAATTTGTGACATCTTTTCAACGTTCATATGGAGGTAGTGGTGGGATGGTGGGAAATAAGGTCACATCTTGTCATTTTGACATTTATGAGGGAGTTGCCTCCACTGCGGAGTTGGAGTTGCTTGAGATCTAAAGAAGGTACAATGTAGATACAAGTGGTTCATATGATGGTTGGTCAGTATTTTTTGGAGGTTTCAAAGTAAATCTCTCCATTTTCTTTGAGCTAGCCAGTAGTTGAGTTCTTCAATGCCATCATTCAGTCACATCAGATTCAAAATGATTATGGCGAGCATAACGTCCTTCCTGTTGTCTCTGCTTCATCAACTTGGAATGAGGGAATCTCTCCATTTTATGATGCCTTCACTTCTCCTCTGACACAGAGGACTATCATCCTCTATCATCTGATCAGGCCCACTTTAAATCTCTCCATCTTTAGCAGAACAACTGCTTCAATTCTGGAGATTGAATAAATACTTCTTTTAAGAGGAGATCAATTTTAGTAAGACCCAAATTAGGAAATTGCCAAATCTCGGCCTCCTTGGGGACTCATAATTGGAACTTGATGGTACACAAGTTGTTTGAGATTGACAGTGATGTGATGATAAATTTGCAAGTGGTTACAGGATTGGTTTGATGTTGGATGACATGCAAGTTTTGAGGTAGGTGTATTTGCTACACTTTCTGGAATAGGCTTCGCATTTTGATTCAAGAAAAGTCAGATTACTCTAGCAGAGTCTAGTCATGATCTAAGATAACCAAATATGGACACCTCGATCAAGCTCCACTCAGAGTTGGAGATGGTTGCGTTTGACAGTCCTATTGACACTACTTGGCTAATAGAAGTATGCAATTATCAACACCGACTTGTGTAAAGTACTAGGATTCAATTTTCTTAGTACAAATCATAGATTTTGATTAAGTTCGGATATATGTGCTAGAATTTTGGCAATTATTCTGGTCACTAGAAGCAATAATTCCTGGCTGAGGAGATATGTAGCCACCTATTTACAGAGGAATATTTGGTGGGCCTCCATGTGGCAATCACCAAAATTAACGCTAACCTCACCACTCTACTGCCTTGGGACCTAGCCATAGTCATGAATACTGGGGAACCATTCCCTAGTTTCGGGTATGGCCCATGGAGAAACATTTATGGTGGGCCTCCAAGGAGATTGCTCATCCTGTGGGGTTGGGAATGGGAAGACCACCAAATTAGGAGGTATATGATGAAAAGGGGTATTGAATTTCCTAGCAAATTCCTAGGCATGAACGATGGGCTTGATGTTCCCTATGGAGATAATCTGGATGAAACTTTAGCCTAAGAATACCAGTATAAATATGATGAAAAAATGAATAGATTAGGGAGTCGAGACTTTTTAGACAATGAGGATGATGAAGATGGGATGGGGGATGAGGATGAGGAAGGAGATGAGGAGGACGAGGATGAAGGAGTTGCAGATGTTGAGTCGGAGGAGGTTGACAAAGATGATCAAGAGGAGGATAAGGAGGAGGAGCAGGGTGAGGACATCAATCTCTCAGACCAGATCGGGGGTTCTGAAACTGAAAAATCTGTAGGGAGCACCAAAAATGACTCCACCTTGGCCTCAGATTGATGCTCTCATATAAGTTCACTGGGGTTTTTTTTTGTGAATATTATGTTATGGACAGTTTAAGTTTTGCAATAGTTTGTAGGTTTTTCTATTTGGATAGCTTATCGATTTGAGCCTCACATGCTCATTTTGTTATTAGAATCTTCGGTATGTATTTTTTGGTTTAGAATCTTGAACTTATATGTTATGCTTTCTTATAATTATTAACATATTATACTTGGCCTCAACCTCTTATGGATAAAAAAAGAAGAAGGATTATTTCCTTCATCTAGAGGCCTAAGATAGGGAGATCCACTCTCCCCTTTCCTCTTTATTTTGATGGTAGAAGACCTTAGCAGATCTATTAAAAAAGCCAATACAATCATATCCTGGGAAGGTATCAACATCTCTAGATTACAGGAATCCTTCACACAGTACCTCTTTACAAATGACACTCTTCTCTTTGGCCAAGCCTCCATCTTAGAAGCCAAAAATATTAAAATGTTCTTTCTTCTTATGCTATTACATCTAGTGAACGCATATATAGATCAAAATCTAAGATTTCATTCTTAAATGTCCCTCCTATTGTAAAAGATAACATTGTGAAGTTTGGAAAATTCCCAATGGGAAAATTTCTTTGAAAGTACTTGGACAATTTTTTTTTGGATCTAAAAAGCACTTATTTTGGGACAAGATCAGGCTTGCCATATCTAAATGAATCTCTTCCTGGAAACACAAACGACTTAAATTGGTATGGAAAATAACTATGACTAAATATATGCTAGCTCCCATTCCCATGTATCTCCTATCAAGCTTAAGGGTTCCAAAAGGGGATTCTTCATAAATTCAAGCTCTCCTTAAATTCTTCTCATGGTCTGATAATATCAAGGGCAATCTAAGATTCCCTTATTATCCTAGAGAAAAGTTTGTCTTCCAAAAGCTGATTGTGGAGTAGGTATCAGAAGTTTGCAATCTCAAAATAGTGCTCTGGGAAAAGATTACTTGGAGGTTATATAAAAATTTGAATCTAAATTGGAGTAATTTGATCATAGCTAAGTATCCATGAAATTCTCCTTCAAAAAATATATTTACGACATCCTCATTACTTTTTGGTTCTCAGATACAGAACTTTATTTCTTCCTGCAAAAATGTAATTATCCCTCATATCTCTTGGTTAGTACACAATAATGCACGTGCTAAATTATAGGAAGACTCGTCGAATGGTTATTCCCCCTTCAACCAAATAATGAATTGGCCTTCCTAGTAGCTCTTCTCAAAATCATTTGGGGGTGTTGGAGTGAATGACTATCTTGAACGGGTTCCTACATAGGCTTCCTAGTCAATGAAATGGAAATGTATTGACTTTCTTCCTGTCTCTAATAAGCTAAAGGAAGCTTACATTAAATAAATCCAAGAGAAAACAAAGTTATATTATTTAATAGGACAAATGAGATCAATTAGACAAAGTCACATTGAGGAAATAATGTTGTCTAAGATGGTTATGGCAGCACCATTAACAATCCAATCTCCACTAATTGTCTTGTGTGTATTTCTTGTAATTTTTCTTGCTTACCCAAAGATGGCATGTTCTTGTTGCTGGCTCTTCAAGAGTATATTCTTACTAGCATGCAACTAGATAGAATGGGAATCACTAATGCATTTACATGTGTTTTGTGGTTATATTATGAAACATGTTGACCACCTTCTCCTAAATTGTGAATTCTTCAAAACTATTGGAAATAGTTACAACTTAAATTAAATAGGCAAACCCCTTTACATATGAATCAGTTATTTCACTTTAAAAGTTGGCCCTCCGTACACAAATACATTTTTTTTCTTATATATGGGAGGTTAGCTCATCCATCTTGATCTAAAACTTATGGTTGGAGAGAAACAATATGATCTTCAAAATGAAACAAGTGCTGCACATCATAGAACGTTATATATCTAAAACTTTCATGAGATACTTTTAAGAAAATATCAACAATCTAAACAGATTCTCCTCATGGGATGATCAATTGTTAAAGAGATGGAAGATGCTCAAGCATCCTCCTCCACAAGGCTCTATTAAGTCTTCTGATTAAGTGAATACTAGAGAAACTTCAATCTGGTATGTTCCCCCCGACCTATAAAATTTAAACTCAATTTTCACGGGGCCTCCAAACGTATATAGGGACTTCTAGAATTGGAGATGTCATACGTGAATTTGAAGGAAATTTTTTATTAAATAACGTAAAAAGGTCAGAGAAGGTGCAAACAATAAAGAAAAATTTGAAGCTTTTGATCTTGGATTAGAATCAACAATCAGATAAAAACTCCATGACATATTGAATTAAGGATACTCCATGCTATTTTATACCACATCAGAGAGAAAAATGTGTATCTCTTGGCACCTTAATTACCTTCTTAGTCCAATTCTGCAAAAAATATAGACTTTGAATTTCTACCAAATCTTCCAGTATTTCAGGGAAGCCATTACTCTAGCTGATTGTCTTGCCTATGTGGCGTTAATAAAATAAAATAAAATAATATCACTTGAGGAATACTATACTAGACAAAATTTCCTATTAAGTTACTTAGATGATTAATAGCTCTTGTTTCTTCACTGTTATTTGATTCTTTGTTCTGATTTTTGAGTCTATTTATCAAACTATCTTGGTTAGGAAACATAGAGCTTGGCCAAGGGTGTTCCACTTAGTCGATTTATTTTACAATTTTCTAAGGAGGAAAAGCTACACAATTATCAGGGAAGCTTTTATATTTTAATATTCTGCATCTAAACAAATCAAGAGTTGTGAGATTTTATGTCTATTCTTGTACATTTCCATGCACTACCAGAGATGTAACATTGATATTTATATATGCTTCTGGTTGCTTGTAGTATAATTGAAAGACCCATAAGGGAGTGTTGGAAGGAATTAATTCTTCCTCTTAGTGTTTGTAGCAGTAGCTGTTAAATTGCTCATCATATTGGCACAGTCAGTTCTAACTAAACTACAGAGTTTGTTTCGACTGTGTAAAACATTTCTCACGTTCTCTAAAACTCAAGAGGTAGTTAAATCTAATTTTGGCATATTTCCAAATAAGAGGGGGGATTCTTTCCACTCATAGTTTGTTCACTGTCCACGTACAAGAGAGTTATTGAGTTGTAGAGTTTCTTAAGGTTTACGACTCTTAGTCCATGTTACTCTCAGTTCTCTATAAATGTGAGGCAATGTGAAGTCAATCTAATAGTATTTTTATGAATCAATAAAAAGCGTTGTTCTCCAAGTTTATTTTCTATAGCATGACTTTCTTAATGCATTATTCTTGTTCTGTCTTTCGGGGATGTGCATTGGAAATTGCATGGCCAAGTGTGTTCATTTATCCTCCCCTACAAAATCGTCGGGCACTCTTTCAGTTTGGTTTTCTTTATTGGATTAGATTTTGATTTTTTCCTATTTTGTCTTAGCTCGGTATGGCTTCCTTGTCAACCTTGTTTTCACAATTTGGTGCCTAGTTTCTTGCCTCTTGTTAGCTTTGAATTTGAATCAAAGATTCATAGGCAATGGAGGGCATGAAGGGGATCCCAACTTGGCTTTGGGGCTTTTGTGGAAACATTGATATGTTTATATTGATTTGATCTTTCTATTTTCATGGTCCGTCATTCATTCACTTAAAAGCTAATTCTTCCTTGAGATTAAAAGCTTTGTTTTTCCTTGAGATTAAAAGCTTGACGTGGGGGATTTTCCTTGAGATTAAAAGCTTGACGTGGGGGATTGTGTGGCAATTTCATTTTTTTCAAATGTTTGTTTTATCTTTTATATTTACTTGGTCCTTCATTCCTTCACTTCAAAAGTAATTCTACATTGGGATTGAAAGAGATTTTGGACTGACAATGGGCCTTGTAAGCTTGTACTATAATGCAACTATTATGATTGTAGGTGTCAATTCTATCACAGTATTCTTGTTCTCCTGTTGTGTCAGATTATTTGACTATTTCCTATTAGTAGAAGTATACTTTCTTTGTAGCCACTTCTTTCTTAAGATTGCAGCTCTCTTAAAGGCTTTTCCTGCACCCTACACACTTCATTTACTCTTGTGATCTGTCCATTTGGGAGTTGTTTTAAGATTTTTAACATTGTTCTGATTGAGTAAAAACAGGTTTTGAAAGGACCCCAAACCTTTTACAACAAGAAACCAAAAGATAAAACTTTAAAAGAACCAAAAAACAACTGTGAAACAACACCAAGCACACCGAAGTAAGCACACAAATGCTCCTACCAAAAAGAAACCTAGACCAGAACAACAGTCAACAAAAAGGGTAGCAAGATAATCATTTAGTCCCACCCTTATGTGACCTTAAACTCGTATCAAAAGGAGGCTTGGGAGACTTAAATTTCTTTCCATTGACAGTTTTACATCCTTCCTCCATCAACACCGCATCATTTTGCAAAGACAAAGGATTTGCAGAGAAGCCCACATCAAGAGAGGCAGGGCTGTCCTCCCTCACAAACCCGACAGTGATAGGGACAACAACCCCCCCGAGGAAGATGGGCACCATTAACCTCAACACTATCTTGCTGATTTTTCATATGAAATTAGTTTTGGAGATGTGAGGGATCATCAAGAGCATTGAATTGTAAGAATTCAAGAAATTCTAGATCATGGAGCATTTTTTCAGCAAGATTGCTTCTATGGAGCACTCTCAAGGATTATAAGGGTTGGTATTTCTGTAAAAAAATGCCATTGAACCTCATTTGTAGGTGAACCCAATTTTTAATGTACTCAAAGAGACATGTACCATCTCTTGATGGCTCGAACATGACATTGTGACTCTTGAGGGTTTCACACACTTCTTAGATCAATGCAATCTTTTATAGAGATTTTTTTTTGTTTGTCTCTCTTAGATCATGATATCATGATATCATGATATCATGTGTCTCTCTTAGATCATGATATGATAAAAAAAATATATTTTTCATAGTACATTAATTCTATATATTTTAATTTTATATACATACATACACATACACATACATCAAAATTATTTTAAATTTTTTTTTTTTAATGTCAGACCTCTGAATTATTCGCTTTCAAAGAGAGGACACTATATTATAAGTAAGTAGATAAATCAATGAATCTCCATGTATATAGTGAGTTTACTAATAATTGCTTTAATTTTTTTGTTACTATCTCCTTCCTATTTCAACACTTTTTGAAGGCCAACCATCCATCCCAATGCCTAGGAGTCGTTGGCAACAACCAACTCAAATTATTGTTTTTAGCATTGTATTGAAGACTAATAGATATATACATATATTGAAATAGAGAATTAAAGCATAAATAACTAGCCCCCTACAAATCACTTTTACTAGTGTTACTCTCGCATGTCCTTTTCCCTTCCCTAATTGCGATGATAAGAATCAACATTCAATAGAATAGGAAAAAAACATAAAAATAACATTATGTATTATAGTTTCTTTTGTTAAAAGGGTGACATGCAACTAAAATTTATTCAAATGAAAGAATTGGGAATAGAAAATGGAAAACTCAAAAGAGCCTCCCTTCCATATACATATACACATTATGTATTATTGTTACTACTCTTTCTAGATATTTATACTTTTCTATTCTTATTCTACAACTTCTTGCTAGTGCTTTGCACTCTTTTTTTTTCTTATCCCGTATTCTTCTTTTCTAATTATGTATTCTCCAACATAGGATTTTTGTATTTCCCACACTGTTAGATATTGAGTCACTCTCATACTCATTTTTTCGTTCTGAAGCTAAGATGATAAAATCTAAAGCTCGTTGTACGTAACTACTCAAGCTTCTTTGGTGGGTAACAAAGAGGTTATCAAGGATCCTACCACTATATACATGATGTAGAAAATATTTTTGAATCTCTTAAAACCATCTGTTGTGGGTGTGTTTCTAAAAAATATTTACAAGGTGCAATTTATATTTTCTAATATTCAAACAAATTTCCTATCAGCTGATATCTAATTTCAATGTGTTTTCTTTTTCATTGAAGATTTAATTATTTGTTAATGCTATTAATGATTTTTTTTTTTTTATAAAAATATGGTTGTATCATCCTTTAATAATTCTTTCAAATATTTTAGGATTCCTCAAAGTCAAAGAGCCTAAAATCCTACTACATTTGTTACTATCTACTCAACCTCAATTACATAAAGAGAAATAATAGATTGTTTCTTCAAAGCCCATGAAATGGATCATTACCTCAAATTAAACACATTTATCAATGTGCTATTTTTATATTCTATACTACACATCCAATCAATATTTGAGTATCCAACCAACCCTAACTCATTTGATATAGTATACAAAATACTATACCTCTTGTTATCGTTAACATACTATATGCATCAATGTTTATCTTTTTTTGTCTCCATAAATTTGTAAATCAAGATACTACATGCATTATATCAAGTGGATTTTCTAAAAATTACATTAAGCTTGTAACCATGCTTTTCACCCCTTTCATACAACTTGTGCATATTTTCTTTTAGTGCAAATGCATATACCACACCAAAAGAACCTATGTTGTTTCATATTCTACTTGCACTTTGTTGTGACTTCTTGTAGAATGTTGTCTCAAAAAGTTTTTGGAACTTAAATTTATCAAATAAACTATTATTGCAATAACTTCACCCTGTATACATTTTCTAACTACCATGGATTGTAATACTTCCTTTCCATCTCTGAGTCCTTCTTTTTCTCTCATGTATTCTATTTTTCATTGTAGTGTAGGTTGTAGTATGAACATTTTTATGGCCTTCATTTTGATAAAATAAATATAATTCATTGGAAGTATACTCTTCCCTTTTCTCTCACATGAGAACCTAATTAAAATTTCAACTCTAGATTTTTATCTTAGGAATTAAAATCTTTGAACTTATGTAAGCTTCATATTTGTATAGGTTTACATAGAGATACACAAATTTGCATGCACTATCTTTGGTGATACTTTTTCCTATTATAATTCTATGTTTGAAAGGGCTTTATATGTTACTTGCGTAAAATACAAGACTCACAACTATCATTAGGTCTTCTATGGCTAGTAAAATCCTAACCATAAACTTCCTTGATAAAAGATAGTCCAAAATAACTCAATTGTCCATACCTTAGATGATAGTGATTGAGGGGTCTTGGATAACCATTTGAAGGACTTTATTACTATTGTACTGATATGCACATTTTATTCATGAGAGGAACAACTAGAAAATGGGCCAATAACACAATATATATATATATATATATATTTTCATTGGGACTATTGCTACAATATTCTTACTCTCTTTCATGTAAGAAATGATACATTTTATTTTCTCCATCACCACTTTGAAATATCTTTAGACTAGATATTAAATATCAAGATATTATGCTTTATTCCTAGGAAAATTGCTATTCTCAATCTAAATTTTATTTTCGATGGGATTGGTATGAATTGTGACCGATCCTATATCTAGTTCTAGAAGTATTTCATTGTTCCCCATTTTTATCTTAGACATAACATTTTTTCGATAAATGTAAAAAAAAATACTACGAATCGCATGGTTGCTACATCGAATGTTTAAATATCAAACTTAATTCCTTCTCACCAATGTTGGGCATGCTGATTTTATTTGACTAATGAGCTTCAACTATCTTTTCATCACCTATGTTTGCACTTGTTTTTCCACAATATTTACCATATTTATGACAAATAATATATACATAGATTTTATTAAAGTTTCCTTTCTTGTCTTCGACTTGTTTGTCAAGGTAGAAAATATTGTATGAATGTCTTGAATAGATTCATTATTCTTTATTTGGGGAACATCTAAATCTCTTTGGAGCATCCCAAGCTTCACTAACCTCACTTTATTAGTCTCACTATCACTAATTTGGAAGATTTCACATGCCTCCTTTGCAGATGTTGTTTCGATTCTAGGGAATAGACTACCTCTATCAAGTTTGGCTTTATGAAATTTATAACTTCTATAAATTTTCTTCTTATTTTATTCAATTGGGCCTTTGGTTCACTATAAGAGTTGCATATATTTTTACGTATGTCAAATCTATATATTGACTATAGGCTCTCATAAATAATTTAATATTATGGTTGTCTTCATTTTATATATCTTTTCCCATTAAATTATGGTGGCAAACTACTTTCTATTTGTATTGTCTTCTCCCACCATATTTGAAAATCAACTAAATTTTTAATATCTTGTACACTAAAAAATAACTATTAAACCAAGTTTTTAAATATTAAATCCCAATTATAAATGAAAATTTCTTTTTGATACCAATTTGATGAAATGAAATCAAATGAACAATATTAACTCCAACTATATTACAAATTAAAAAAAAAAACATTTTACAGAGAGTCAACTATAATGAAAATATAGAAAATATATTTCATTAACTCAAAATAATATTTCCAACATTTTAAAACATAGACTATAAAATGTTTATAAATAATTTTACTACTATCACACATAAATATTTTTCCTACAACTATCTAGAACTTCCTCACATGACTAATTTTCTTCTATATAACAATATTCTCTTTAGAACGACACAATATCATCTTTTCTTTTTATAGCTTTCAGTGTTTCACTACACTCCCTTTACTTCCCTTCCCTTCAATGTACTTCTCTTCTTCCCTCTTCTCAACCACCGTTCTAACTTTTTATTTTTCCTTATGTTTCCCTCTTCAAATTTTAAACTTACCCAAACGCATTTGATTTCCTCAAAAATAACTTGCTGTTCAAAACTCCCCAAACTAGACAAAAAAATGAAACCTATAAATATAAATTAAATTCTAGTTGGTGGTTACAGGAGGAGTTGAGGGTGCCAAACATAATTAATTTGCAAACACATGGTTACTGCATTTCAAATAGCATATTAAGAAGAGTACACACTAATTGGTTATCCACTCTACCTTCTATTCTATTGCATTCTATTGCAGTTTTCTCTCAAAATTTCAATAATCCCCATGTTTAATCCAAACTAAGTAACAATAGTGTCAATTTACATGCCTGACACTATTTTTTTAATGTAAAGAGTCTAATTATATATATTAAATTAGAAATTTAAGTACATAAGAATAAAAAAATAATAGTTAGGAACGAAAAGAAATCACTTTTTACAAAAAAAAAACTACTATTAATATACTATTTTGCAATATAAAGAAAAAAGAAAAAATACTGTTTATATACTAACAAATAAACATATTACTTTTTTCCCTCAAATTTTCACACTATTCTTGCTTTTAATATTTAACTTTTTCAATAGAATCAACTCATTAAAAAAGAATAACAAACTAATTGCAACTATTAAATTCTCTATGGCACACAACAAAACTCTTCAAATCAGAAAATATGAAAACTATCAGAACATTTTCTATTATATTGATTGTTCTAATCATATTTTTCAATCATTAAATATTAAAGTACAATACCAATGCATTTTATTAATTAGATAGAAAAATAATTATACAATTTACTTATTTAACTCTTTCTTTTCTTCAACTTGTTTGATCAACAACCTTTCAACATCAAAGGTATATTAAATAAATACTATCATGTAATAAACTTACTAACCTAATTGTTTACTAAGAACAGTTTGGGTTCCTGCCAGGTCCACCATAATAGAAGTTGGTAGTGGAGTCTTTGTATTTTTGTAAGCTGTAGCAGTTAGTGTTAGTTACAATAGTATCGAAGTCTACAACATCTCTAAGCACATTGTCTTCATCCACTGTCACTAGATTTCGAAAATAACTAGATTTACCAACTCCTTCTGCTGCAAAGTGTCCACTTCCCATTTGAGTAGTAGTGTGCTCTCCATCTGACTCCGAGTTTACAATCTCCCCTCCCCATTCTACACGCGTTGCATGATCTTTCAGATTGTTGAAAAGTTCAGACGGCCAATACCCCACTGGTACTAGCTCATTCTGCAGTTGATATGCCATCCACCAGTTACTCGATTTTGGATCCTGACATCAGATTAGTCTTGATGTTAGAATATCTCGAGAAAAACTCTTACTGCATTAAATGTTTGAACAAAACATTAATTTCATACTAAAATATGGGTTGTTTAAAAAATCTGGATGAAATGACCAGACTATTTATTATTAATTACTAGTTTAGGGCTAGGGATGATTTTGTGAACTCCATTTAGTACGATACAATCTTTGAACAACATATTTAGGTGTTAGGTTAAGTGGAAGAGCCTGCATATCTTTCACAGAAAGATAAAAACTGGAGGAGTGTGAGTATAAGGGAACATAGGTGCCAAAAAGGAGGTGTAGAAATTAGATCTATTTACCATGTAAACCATAGTTTGCATTCACTTTTTGGTCCACAATGTCCTCCATTTTTTTTTTTGCTTTTTAGGTTGCTCGAACTGCAGATTTTGTTAGAATTATTCACCTCACAGCAAGGAAGTAAGAACGTGGATGCAAAAAGTCTTGGTGGATTTAATACATGATAAAAAATTGAGTCAACTACAATCTATTGTAATAATAAATCTACCATTGCATCATCGAAGAATCATGTCTTTCATAAAAGGACCAAACACATTGATTCCAGATACCACTTTATTTGAGAGTTAGTCAACAATAGAAAAATCAGCCTACAATATTGTAGATCTCAAAGAACAATTTGCAAATATATTTATAAAGGGCATTAGCATAGCAGAAAATTGAGTATTTGAGAGGAGTCTTGGGTATTGTAAATATTGATAAACGGCATTAGCA
The DNA here is from genome assembly GCA_018584345.1 of Thuja plicata. Taxonomy (NCBI): domain Eukaryota; kingdom Viridiplantae; phylum Streptophyta; class Pinopsida; order Cupressales; family Cupressaceae; genus Thuja; species Thuja plicata. The sequence continues at coordinate 1,111,552 of MU224984.1, forward strand.
TAGCAGAAAATTGAGTATTTGAGAGGAGTCTTGGGTATTGTAAATATTGATAAACGGTATTAGCATAAATTAAGGGGGAGTGTTAAAATGTTCTTGTAATTTCTATTATTATTAATTTTATTTTTTGGTTTTGATTTTATATCTATTTGTTATGTCCCACATGTATACTTATTTGGAAAATATTATTTTGGAAGTAATGTGGGAAAAGACAATTATTTCTAGATCTTTCTAAAGTCTTTGGCCTGTTTGGAAGCTGGAATATGTCTGGAATTGACATTATTTAATTCTTAGTTTTGTTTCTTCCATGTTTATGTCCATCCAAAATAACTAGAATTTGAATTTCAAAATTCCAATTTTGCCCCAAAATGGGCATATGCATCTTCCACCCAAATAGGTGGAATTGGAATTTTGATTTCCAATTCCAACTTTTATAAAACTAAATTTAATATCTTGTCGATCCGCGACTTCTCCAAACCTGCATTCGAAACACATTGGTATATTATATTGTTATATACACACGTGTGGGTGCATGTGTGTATATACACATGTGTGTATATATACACATGCACACATGTATATGTGTGTATATACACATGTGTATGTATATACATACATGCATGTATATATACACACATGTGTGTACATATACAAGTGTGTATATATACACTCATGTGTGTATACACACACATGTGTGTATGTATACACATGCACACACATGTGTGTATATACATACATGTGTGTATATATACATCTATGTGTATATACACACATGCACACACGTGTGTATATACATACATATGTGTGCGTGTGCACATATACACACGTATGTGTGTATACAAACACATATATGTGCATGTGTGCATGTGTATATATACACACATGTGTGTATCTATACACAAGTGTGTACATATATATACATATGTGTGTATATATATTCAAAGAAATTAAGAAATAAACAATTGAAAATCCTTATGCATCTTCTCAGTCATCTTCCGGGTGAACCAAACGGGTCCAGCCCATATTCCGGAAATCATTTTCAGGATAAGTATCTTCCAAAATTGCAGCATCTTCCAAAATTGACTATATCCAGCATTCGGTATTCCAGCACATAATATTATGCATCAGCATGAGCATCTTATTACTGTCTCTGCCCATTGACATCATTGAATTTATCCATTACCTCTATATAATGAAGGGAGCTCTTACAAATTTTTTTTTTATCTGAATTTATCCATTACCTCTATATAATGAAGGGAGCTCTTATAAATTTTTTTTTTAATCTGAATTTATCCATTACCTTTATATAATGAAGGGAGCTCTTATAATTTTTTTTTTTAATCTGATCAATTGGTCCTTGATCATATGATCAAAAAGATTATGTAATAACTTAAACTATAAAAACTTTGCTATAGTCATCGATTTCATTGTTCTCTAATTTTTCTAGTAGCATCATGGATAAAATAAAAATATATATATCTAGAGTCTCAAATAGCAGCACTGCTCACCTTCCAAAGGAGAAGGACGATATCTTGTAGTTGCCCAGAGTACTCAGAAACTGGCTCTACCGAGCTACCAAGTGCTATCCTATTGTTGTATTGCACGAAACCCGGGCACATAAGATTGTAACAACCAGTCTCCTGATATGAATCTGCCTGCAACAACTCCAAGGATCATCTTCACACTCCAAATCATGAAAAAACATTTGATCATATAAAAAATAATACCAACCGTCCAATAAGTAAACAGTCTAGTCTTGCTATCACGATACAGGGGGAAATCAACCTGATTCAGAGCAAACATAAAGTGAGTTATCAAGACATACATATTCTGATGGGGTAGTAAAGATGAATAGGAAGGAGACATACTTGCCAGCCAGCCTCAATGGAGTTGAGATCTGAATTACCAATCGATCCAGACAAGACCCAAATCTGGGAGACGCTGAATTCATCATTTTGGACACTTGGTGTCCATACATTAATTCTAGCCTTTGCCCCATAGTATACTCCATCTACTGTGGCTACTGCATACTGCCACACAAGGAATGGTGTAAAAGGGAAGAAATACTTACAAAGCATGTAAAAATAACAAATTTTCCTTTCCTGAGATCTTTCTTGATTAATTATGAACAATTCAATTAACAGCCCAAAGATCATCAATTCCAAATATTTCACAAATGAAACTTAATATGATCTATTGTTTG
>MU224984.1:1123208-1186512 GCA_018584345.1 Thuja plicata
CTCTGTCTCTTCCAGTTCCACAAAGCCATTTTCCCAGCACCCCAACCCCCTCTGATTATTCAGATGATGCCCCAGGAAACACCCGCTGAAAAAGCCAAAAAAACCTCCAACTCCTCCTCTCGGTCCATCCGTATAACACAGGGGCCTGCGAAGTCTGTGAAAAATTCCCATAAAAAAATTATTAAGATCCCCACACATAAGTTGGATAGATTGGAGGATTCTCATGTTTCAGACTCTGTAGATTGCATGGAAGAAAAAGGGGCTGACAGCACTCCCGAGACTGAGTTTAAGCCCAAAAAATAGAAAATTACCGAAACCCTTGTCTATTTAGAGGTGGATCTTAGCGGGTCTGGCCGAAGGAGGTCTAACAAAATTTCCAAAGAGCAATGCAAAATCAAAATGCTGGAGACAGCCTCCAAAGAGATCTCCCTCACTGAAAATGCCTCCCAATCCATAAATTCCAAAAAGGTTTCCTCGGAAGGCTGTATGAGCCCCACCGCTAACACCCCCCTGTCCAACCCCCAGAGAACTATGAGCCCTACCCCTCTCCAAAGCCCCCATGGTGACCCCCAGATTAAACCCCTCTCGGCTGGAATGGAGGAAAAATACAATTTTACAGGCACCCTCAAAAGTAAATTTGTGAACATTGACAAGGAAATTGCAGAGATCAAAAAGGGTATGTAGGACATGATGGACCTCTACAGGAGGACAAACAAATTTTCTCTAAAAGTGATGCATGCCTCGGCGTTAACCCCTTGCAACGTGTAGGAGAAGCTGGATGACGGACAACTGGAAGCGAATGAGGAGAATAGAGACCTGTTTCTATTTCTCCAGGAGGAATGGGCATGATCCCTACTACCCAAACAATTGGGAAAGAAAAATTAATTTTGTTGCCGATGGTTTTGGTTTTTTGGTCTGGGATGGTCCCTTGGTTACCCTGCTCTGTTACGGGGGTTAATTTTAAGTTTAGAATTTTGTTTTGGTGGAGCCCTGCATGGCTTAGTGTCAATATCTTTAAAGACATTACTGTTAACAAGCTCTCTGGTTTTACCTTTTTAAGTAGATCTAAAACTTTTGTTTTTGATAGAGGCAGAATTTTAATGCCTGTGATAAACTGTTAATCTACTTTAAGCTTCGACTGGTGCCATTAATATGCTATTAATGTGCTTCTAGTCCTCTGTTTCAAGGGCCAGCACCCTCTTGCTGCTTATTTTATCAAAAACAATGGAGGTATAGAGAGAAATTGTAGAGGATGAGACTATATCAAGTGCAAATACTTGATTCTTCACAAAAGAATCATCCATATCACAAGATGAGATAGTATTTATGTCATCCTTAATCTAGAGCTCCACCTTAAGCTCATGATTCAATACTTTATAAATAGACGAGATTTGATGTCAAAAATAGTACACAAAGTATTTTAGTGAGAGAAGAACTCCTTATTCCAAGAGGAATGGTGACAAACCCAATATCTTCTACAATACATTCTCTATCATATAATATCTGGATAAAATAACTAGTAGGATGAGTACATGGCATATCAAGTAATTTTCTATTAGAATTCATATATTTTCTAGCACCAAAGTCAATTAACCAAATATCTCTTGAAGGCTTAGAGATTTTCAATACAAGAACCATGTGTGGATTGGCACCACACTAGTTGGAATATCCTCATCAAATGGGTCTCATCATGTTCATATACAACATATTATCTATCATTTCCATGATGATGATGACCTCTTCATTGTCGAGAATGAGGATGATCATATGAGCCTTCCTTACTAGAATTGCATTAGATATGAATATTATAAAGAAAATGATTAGTGTCATATGTGTTATTATAGAATATGTGACACCATTGATTATCTATTGGAGGTTTCTACTATTGTTGTGGTTACTTTTGTGAGAGTCCCTTTTGAGACTTTTGGAAATACCATTATCTAGAAACTAGTGCTTTATCTTCAAAGTCATGTAGTAATAACTAGATGGCTTATTATTTAAGAAATTCACTAGTTCTTCAAATGATACCTTCTCATTAGTGATATTTAATGTCATAAAAAAAGTATTAAACTAAAGGGGAAGATATCTCAAAGTGACGGGGATGAGAAATTTTTCCTCCATCTTTTCTCCAAGAATGATCGAAGCTCTACTCAAAGGTCCAACTCACGATACAATAATTCCTTAACTTATTTGTCATCTTTGATAATGAGTGTATTAAGGTTGTATTTAAGATGAAGGATCTCAGTTTGGTTGTTTTACTCATAGATGATGGAGAGTGCATCCACTTGAGTCATCATTTGATGTTGTTGCATCCTGAACATGTATTTTCTTTTTGTTAGAGTCACTAAATGTGATTAATATCAAGGTGTTTCCATCAGCCTAGTCACACTTCTTTTTTTCACTTACATTATTTGGATATTTTATTGCATCGACGACAATCTCCCATATCTATTCAAAATAAATAATTTTGTGCACCTTTTTCTTCCATGCAACATAATTAGGATCTTTGAGGAGTTTTCCATATTAAGGAAGTATCTTGGTAGAAGACATGATAGAATCAAAATAAAAATATCTGATAAAATAAAAATGAATGATAAATATCCAATTCATTTTCTAATAATAAATGAAGAAAAAGGTTCTATGAGGGAAGAGGAGTGAGAGAGGATTTTCAAAATTTGGTATTGTATAAAGGGAGGATCTCAAGGAAGATGATGGCCCTAGTGGATCTAGAAATATTTGTTTTGAAAATGTGGTTTGCTTTGTCCCAACTAGGCCCTTGAGTGTAGGTGTTCGCTGGTTGTGTGTGGCCAGGGCCTTTTACAGTCCTAGGGTAGTTGGAGTTCCAACTATTGCAAAGGATCATGAGGATGTTTGTGCTTCAAATGGTTTCAATATGGTTATGGTGGATTTAGTTTGGCTTCATTTGAAAGTCAACATATATGGGAATGGTGGATTTGGGCTTCCTTTTGGTGCCCTTTCTACCATTTTTAATGGCTCTATTTTATATTTTGTAAAAGGTTTATGAGTTGGAAAACCTGTTTATCTTCTAGAATCTATTGTTTCTATGAGAAATTCCACCTTTTTTATCATTATACTATTTCAGTGTGATAGGGGCTTGTTTTCCCCTATACTTGTGATGGATTGATATGTGGACTGTTCATGTGGGAAGGATTTTACTTTTGTTGTGACTACTACTAATATGAAATCTTGCATCACTACTTCGAAGAACATTTGGAGAAGATGCGTGAAACACTATTATGGATGTTAAACTAATATTGTTCACATATTTGTGCTTATTCAATACCTTGTATCTATAGATGGTATTGTTGATAGGTTGCAAGGTTATATCACTACTATTGGTTTTCTCCATGGTGGTGGTTTTACTTGTGTTTCACTTTCTTCCTTCAATATACCAATATCCCCTATTCTTTGTTCAAGTTCAGTATTTACTTGGTTAGCCTCATGATTCATAGCAACCACTTGATTGGTAATCTCAAAGTAATGTTCAGTAAGTCTCACTATCTCAGTTTCTTTCTCTTGTAACTTTTTAGTCACCTGTCTTCTGTGATCAACAACCATGTTTCTATCTTGTTCAACTTTCTTTGCATCATTCAAGACTTCAACCATTCTAACCATTTGTGTATCTTCACCGATCTACAGTGCTTTCACTTGTTCAGTAAGTTGTTGATTGCTTTTAGATAGCTTTGATATGATTCTTTCAGATGCATCATATATGATACCAGATTCAGATCCATATGTATCAAATAGGCCATGAATCTCTTCTTCATGATAATCAATCTCACGACAACAAAGTGCCATGTCCTTTCTCTTAATCAACATCGACCTCTATATTCATTCTGAAAGTTATAATGTGGATTTGTTTTATCTAAAATATAGATATTTTATCCAATTTGTTCATGATATCGACCTCTATATTGATTGTGAAAGTTATAATGTGGATTTGTTTTTACCTAAAATATAGATATTTTTGCCAACCATTTGCAGCTAATATTATTGAGAAAAATATATAATGTGGATTTGTTTGATGTAAAATATAGATATTTTTGCCAACCATTTACAACTAATATTATAGAGAAAAATATATAATGCTAAGCTATAGTGACTCCTCTCTTGACAAGTCTCAAAAAAATTATACTTAATAAGGTAGATCTAAAACTCTAGTTAGATGTGTTGGCATCTCTTTTTTCACTAATCCTTCCATAAAGAACATATGAAATTGGATAAAAGGTAAAATAGAAGGTGGAATTTCTAAATGGAATAAGAATTGCCTTTGAATCAAAAGCAATGTTCAGTTTAATAAAAAAATTTCTCATCATATAATGAATACCATTTGCGTGTTTGAATTTTTTATCATTACTAATTTAATCACATAAGAATTTGTATTATAATTTTCCAATAGTTTGATGGTAAATGTAAGAAGAAAATAGTTGCAACTAGATTCCAATATATACATGGCATACTATAAGACGTACCATCTCCTTAGAAATCCTAATAATAACATTAACATTCACTTGTAGCTAGATTCTAATCTATGACAATAAAAAATGGTTTTAAATCTATGAAAAAAAAAATGGTTTGATGAGATGAATATTTAGAACATGAATTATAAAAGTATTTATAACACCTTGCTAGTACTTATGACTTATGATGTGATTGACTACCTAATAAATGTTGGTAGCTTAACCTTATCTTGAATATTTGTTCTAAATTCTAAATCACTCTTGGTACTATTTCATTAAGCAAAATAACAAAGATTTCTCATTTTCTAAAATCCTTGAACCCATAAACTTTTTTTACTATTTCTTTGAAAATGAGATCTTGCTTTTATTTTTCACTAATCAGTGTGGATGGGAAAATATGACAAATTATTAATTGTAACAAAGAATTTGAAAAAAATCTTAATAACTTGTTATCAACTTAAATTATAATTCTCATGAGAGATGAGTTCCTACTCATTACAAATGGGTCAATGAGTTTGACTCAAAAGCTACATTGATGAATCTTCATAGCAATATCAAAATCCCAAGTTTATTAAAAACCATTTATTTTAAAGAAAAAATATGAAGGTATTAAATAAATTATTTATTAAAGAATATATATTCTTTTCTATAAAAATGCAGGATAATAAAAATAATTATAAGATAATTACCTCATGCGATGAACCCACAATTTTTTTCCCGTAATGTTGAGGTGATTTTACTCTCACTAAATCTTCTACAGAGGTTCTCCTAACAGGAATTGTCCCTTCTGGACATTCTCCATAGAGATGCCATGACTGGGCAATATCAAAACTAAAAGTGGTTATATTCATTCTTGCAATAGGCATTGAAGGTATCTCAGGAAGCTCCTGTATAAATTTAATGGAACAATGAAACTTACATAAAAATATTTATAGCAAAATAGAACATAAGATATAGTTTTTTAATGTAAAAGACAAGATATAATAGAAAACTTATAATGTTATGACAAAATATGTTTTAATATAGATGTAAATTAAATATTATATAAATATTATTTTAAATAGCTATTCAATTTCCATTGAAACTATAAAAATACATCTACCCATGCCCTCTATTTCATCAATCACAATTTGTTATAAAGTATCCTTTCAGGTTTCTATATAGCTTTCTTTTTTCTTAGTACATTTGACTACTAATATTAATGGTGAGGAAGCACCTAGGATTGTTCCTAATCTAATATGAAATAATCTATAAAATTAGTTAAAGACTTACCGAATTTTTTTTTTTTTTCTCTTTCTTGTTTAATAATGTTCTGGTTGCATTTATTAAATGGAATGAAATCACAACACTCCTAGTTTACATGATATATTCTTACTTGGAATTTATGGTTTTCAAGCAATACGTGATCAAATGCATGTTGTTTGTAACGATCAATGCAATCTATAATATCTCCATCTGGAATCTGCATGAGACAAAATTAAGTGCTTGTATTACTAGACATTACAAAATAATTTTACACCACAATCAATGAAAAATGATACTTTTAATGACTAAAACTAGAGTACTTCACTTGTATGCTCTTGATAGCAGGCTTGTTAATTTTTCTCAAATGCTCGAGAGCTTCAAAATTTTTGGTAGAATTGTCTCTTCTCATGATAGAAGATTTGTCAACAAGCCGAGAAGTATCTTCCACTAACTTTGCTTCAACAACAAATGCCATGAAAAATACTAAAACAAGAATCAAATTATTCCAAGTCCATGATATCCTCTTTGAAGACGCTCTATTGAGATTTGTCTCCATAATCATACGGTGCAACATTGACCTATGTATAAAAAAAATAAGAAAAATTACATAGAATACTTGATATCATGATTTGGTTATGAATATGTCAGAAAACATATTTTCAAGTATTGTCACTAATTCAAACAATTTACATTTACTTTTGATGGTTAACATGTGCCAGTAATTCTGATTTTTATAATATGTAAATATATTACACATAGATATTCTGTAAATTCTTTTAAAAGCTACTAATTTCTATATATTTAACATAATAATAGTTCTGTGGGCTGATTTTGCTATTAGTATGGTTAAGTTCTTTTGGTTAAGTTAACATAATAAGGGTGCGGTCTCATGAGAGGGCTTTAGGATCTATTTTTATGAAGCACCTAAAAATTGCCCCACCAGCTTAGGCCTTTTTCTACCACTTGTTAATTATATGAAAATTTAAAATTCTTGTAATTAGATTTTTTTCCTATTTTTTAATATATTTAGTCATCTAATAGAATATACTAAATAAAAAATTGATAAGATCACCAACTTCCATAAATTGTGGAGCTTAAATATTTAAGCATGAACTCCACTAGAAAATTCATGGGACCTCCTAGTTTAAAATAATCCTAAAAAATCTCAGCAACACCCACTGAAATTTTTTAGGAACCCCCCCTCCATGAGACCGCACCCTAAGCTACTAATAATAATAATTTCTATATAATAATATATATTTAACATTTAACATTATATCTTGTTGGATAGCCGTGTGGGCTGATTTTGCTATTAGTATGGTTAAGTTCTTTATCCGTATGGTTGCTTTTTATTTTGCTATACTGGAGAGAAACTTTTTGTATCCCTATGGTTGACTGGCTGCTTTAATATCAAAAGCATAATAATAACAATAAATTATTTTTAAGTATTAAATAAAATCAAGAAATTGTTTAATAATATTAATGATAAACAAAATTATATCTAAGTCAATAACTAAAATTAAAAAATGTTAAAGATGCTCCCTATAATCTAGAATATTATAAATTTGAAATGTATTTTTAGAAAACATTTAAAATTAAATTTATTTCTATTACAATAGTCTCTTCTCAGTTTATTCTTGTCCTTTTAACTGAAAATTTTCATGTAATTTGTGTTTATTTAATAAAACTAAAATTAATTAGAGTCAAGCAGTTTTCATAGTCTATGATTTTAATTTTTCTCATTTCTGAATTAAATTGTGTGAAGTTTTTCATCATTAAGTTTTGGATCATACTACATGATCATCATAAAGATGAAAGTATTAGCTTTATTTCTAATTTTCTATACCCTAATTTCAGTTGTTTGCTGAGTTTGATCTGTAATATAATCTGAAACACATATAATAAAAATCTTCACAATTTAATCTACAAGTAACAAATCTAAAATAAAATTATTTCTAAAAATAATCTTATACTGTTTTATTATTCCTTTATTCGAAAAAAAAAACACTTGCAATTTCCTTTTGCAAGCAAAAAAAAAAACAAACATTTTTTTCGAGAGCTTATCATCCTTGAATTAACTATCGATGAATGATGCTATATCAAATCTGGAGGGGGAAAAACAGTACGTTAAAAGAGATTTTTTTAATAAAAATGGAAGGATTTATTTATAGTCCGGCGTATCAGACAAAATGTATAGGAATCTACATAGACTAAACATATGATCGGCCAGTGGTTACTTCCAGTAAATATTAAGACGGATTCGAAATCTAACTAAAATGTGGCATGATTGTGACTCAAAATGCTAGAGAATTAAAAGAGGAGAGTAATAAATTTTATGATCACCATACTTTTATATTTCTGTACAAAAATTTCATTATAAAATACTCCATTAAAAAAAAGGATATGAAGAATACCTTACAGTAGATGTATTCATCCTACTCCAAATTTGAGAAACCCCAAACGTACTTGTCCAGATTCGATCCTTTGACGTCAATAATATATAAGATTGTTATATATATAAATATAATAGCGTGGAAGATTTGTAGTGAGTTTCAGCATATTGTGACCTAAAATAAGTGCTGCAACGCCGCAATAGACATCCTTTCACTATCACTTTAACTCATAATATTGCGCTCGAATGTATCTTTCTCTCGTTGTTAAAGAACCCTCTTATCTGTCAAATCATTTATATTTAGAAGATAATCAATGTAGATTTTGTAATCAACTTATACACCAGTATTAGACATAGAATCCCGGATTATATGAAGGCAAAATACTAATATAGACACAGAACTCCCTCGAAGAAAGGAAGCCCCCCCAACGTGGCCTGGAATTTGACGGTCACCCCTACCTGTCATATAAATTTTTTAACCATGGTTTGGTCATTTTAATGCTTTTCATTTTACATCTTAAGATAAATATTGATTGTCAATTTTTTTTTTCTAATTTATGAATATTTAATAATTTTTAAAATTTAAATATTTTATCAATATAATTAGTAAAAACATATATTGCATATAATAAATAATTTAGTATTATTATATATAATTGCTGTTGAAATTAGAAAATAAGTGTAAATTAATAATATATGTAAAAATCTGAATTTTTATTGAGAAGTTTCTAAATTCATATGTTTTATTTAGAAAATATTTTAAATAATAATATAATACAATAAATTATAAAGAAACTTTTGTTTGTGATAAAAATAAATAATATTTTAAAATAATTATAAATTAGTAGTATAGCAAAAATATCAAATTAATCATCTGTTTTATTTTTAAAAAAGATTTTAAATTAATATAAATATATAATAAATAATCCAAAAACATGTATATTTATTTTAAATTGGTAAAACAAGTTTCTAAAATACATCTATTTTGTTTTATTTTTTTTGAAATTTATAAAATATAAAATGAATAAATTAGAAATATTTATATTATAGAATATTATATATTTATTATACATTATATCATCTATATTATAAAATAGCATATTTATATTAGTAAATTAAATTCTATTAAAAATAATAATATTTTAGGAAGTACTATTAGGAGTTAAGTTTATTTCATTCTGGTTATTACCAATTTTAATTCCAAGTGCATGAGATGCTCCTATATATTCTGAATGGTCGCTCTATTTATCTTCTTACAATATATTTGTATATACTTTCATATATTTTCTAGTATAAATTGGCGTGTCTCAATTAATTTGGTACTTTTGGTTTCTTTGGGTTCTCCAAGTAGAGATCGAGTTAGATTTGGATTAAGCCAGGAATGACACGGAACAATCTTAGATTGAGACTTACTTTAATTTTTAGATTTAGAACTACTTTTAATTTTTAGATTTGGTATTAGTTTTGTTGATTAGTTAGATTAGCTTTTTAATTTATAATAGTTTGTAATTTAGATTAGGTTTTGTTGTTAATTTAGATGATTAATTTTGGTTAGATTTGGTTATTAATTTAGATTAGTTTTCTTCAATTAATTTAGTTGATAGGTTATTTAATTGTCTTTCCTCTTTCACTATATTTTTTTATCCTTTGCCTAGCTCTGATTTTAATCTGAGTTTTCTTCTTTCTTTAAGCTAAAACTATTGGATACTTGCATATATTTAAAATATTTGATACCTTCTCAGTATACTCTACTTCAACTATTTGATACCTTGTCAGAGTATAGTATACTCTACTCAGAGAGATGTCTTTGGTTGCATCAATCAACTTGATACTACAATTGTTGATATTAAAATTATCATATTGTTCTCCTATTGCATTATTTGTCTTATATCGAGGTTATTATGATTATTTTGGTCATATGAATTTATTTAATTTTAAGTAAAACACTGGAGGTGATAATTATTTTTTATTATTAATTCAAAATTCTACACCTCGATTCAGTGTGGGCACCAGTAGGAAAGAATGGAGGGAAGAAAACCTCCAGTCTCGCCCAGATCTTATAAAAGATCGGAAAAGAAAATAACTTGTTACATCAGCAACTACACCATCTAGCGGGTTGGGGAATGCCAGACCCCTACATCACAAGAAACCAGAAAGAACCCCCCATGAAACCATATACATCCAATATAGAATCCCCCGTGGAGAAAAGGACGGAAGAACATTGGAAGATGATGATGTGGTCACTGAGGAAGCCATAAAACCATCCAAAAGTGTCCAAGAGGCATGACCAATATTCACTATGAAGGCTGATTCCAAATCCCAAGTTGCATGATCGGCAAGAAAGAACCAGGAAGAATGTTATGATGCCAGCAACAATATATCATGTTCAATACAATCATCCTAATGTATTGTGATTGTACAGATGGACAAGTAATCTGAAAGTAATAACTCAGACATAAAAGGATCAAAAGAACCCATCAAGAGATCATATTCTTACATAATATAAGAAATACCACCATCCTGCAGTGCATTCCAAATTACAACAAAAAAATCTCTATAACAATTGTTAGCCACAAAGCTTTTATATCAACCAGCCCTGGTATGGGAAAGAAACCCATATGAATATCATATGTCTTCAATAGTCTAAAAAAGAGGTCCTCATCATAAAATGCCATCAACCACAATCATTTATGAGAAATCATAACCAAATTTGGAATCCAAAGAAAGATTCATCATAACAGTTAGGAATTAGGAGACAACCTGAGTTGGAAGGGCCCTAGGATTCTCATTAAACCAATCCACACCAATCAAGGTACAAAGTGATACTTCTATATGTGCACATGTACAACATAAAATGGTATTTAATTTGGTCGTGTCATAGGGGAATTGTTTTTTCACTTTCGATTACTGGGGAGGAAGCTAGACCCGATATTTCATATTGTGAGAGGAAGTGGAATACAAAATAGTGACCAACGGCCCCCCAAAATTCAATTAAAATTTTGATAAATGAATAAAGACTATGCCAAGACCGTATTCTACCCTACACTACCGTTGATATGGATAGACTAAAAAGAAACAGAGTAATGCCTACAAAGTAGTATACACCACCAAAGATAGAGGATTATCATATTGATAGGGGATGATACAGGTGACACACAAACAATGTCTGTGACTAAAAAAACTATTATAATATGTCAACCAAATATCCCCGACATAACCCTATCAACCACATATCCATGTGAATGAGTGATGCTCATCAAAAGGCCCTGATTCAACCCATACAATTAAACATGTGGAATAAACCACATATCCATGAGAATGAATAGAACCAACCCTATTGACAAGCTCTACATATACAAATAAATACATGGGATAGGACTGAAAGTCATAATCTCATAAAAGATCCAAAGTAACCATATTCATCCTAAGGGATGATCAAAATACCAATCAAAAGCCATATATATTCAGAAAGATATCTTATATTGAAAAGCTCATACTCAAAAATGTAAACCGGACATGGCCATCAAAGTAAAGACACCCAAAGCACATATCAGATAAAAATAGGTCAAAGCATGATATCACAATATAGTGAATTATTGTCCCCCATCATAATGAGGAGAGGGATTATACTCAAGTGTTAAAGAGAGTTTACATCCACTTCCTGAAGCCGAGATGGATCATCAATCTAGACTTGTTTGCTAAAAAATCCGCAACCATATTTACTTCTCTAAAACAATGTTTGATTTCAAAGGTTTGAAAAGATGTCAAGTTTTGTAAAACCAAATCCAAAATCTACCTTAATTTCCATGAGGAAGTCTTTCTAGAGGAGACAATATTATCAACCACCATTGAATCTCCTTCAATTATGATGTTGGGTATATTAATGGAGATTGCAAGAGAAAGATCAAGGAGAAGAGGAACTAACTCCACAACATTATTGGAATCTGAGGGTAATTTTTTACAAAATTCTCTAATGATGATCCCATCATAATTTCTAAAAATATCCCTAGCTCTGGAGATGCCCGGAAATCCCCTAGAGGCACCATCATAATTCAATTTTATAAAAGTGGATGGAAGAGAATACCAAGTAGCTGATAAGCGGGAAGAGGAAGATGAAGTAGAAGATTGGGAGCCATGAGGTGGAAAGGATTGAAGAAGAGGCCATTTATCATAAATGAAAAAATACCACTTAGTAAAATTTCTCTTTGTCTTGATCAAATTCATATGATATGAAAGCATGAATTTTGAAATGGACTTGTCTATTTTTCTAATCACCTCTGTCCATGAAGTAGGTTTGTCCCTAAACACTCTTTGATTTATTTCAAGACAAATATTCCAGATGACTATAGAAGGGCTCACCCCCCCCAAAATGTGCAAATGTAGAAGATTTATATAATAAGGGCCAAGCTTTAAAGTGATCACAAATATTAGGGCCAATATTTGTTGACCATTCAAACCTATGAATAAGCCAATACCAACAATCAAGGGAAAAAGGATAGTGAAGGAATAAATGGTCTGAGGTTTCCATAAAGTATCCACACAAAGTGCAAGGAAAAATAGCAGTGATCCCCAACCTATCAAGTCTGGCACTAGTAAGGACCCTATCTTGGATGGCTAACTAGGCAAAGACACCTACCTTAGGAAGACATGTAGATCCCCATAATAATTTTATATGCCAAGAATCAAAATATTCATGAAAAAAATTGAATCATAACTAGCTTTAACCATGTATTGATGAGAAGGAGATCCTAGCCAAATAAGTTCATCCTCAGGGTGTGAAAGAATAGCCCTAGAGCTAAGTTCTCTCTGAAGTTCTGCTACCAAAACTAAAATATTTTTCAAATGAGAAAGGTCATTCCAAGTTGCAAGACCATCTTGAATATCTAGATAATGACACACATGATCGCCCCAAACTTGTTTATTATTAGCATCTAAAGGGTGCCAATACCAGGTATGAGACAAGGGTGTGTGTCCATTCCATACATCCTCCCAAAATTGGGCTTTTGAGCCTTCGTGTATTAACCAAGAAAGTGAAGACAGGACAAAGTCTCAACAAAATACCATGAAATTCCACATAGAAGACCCCTAAGATATAACTAAGGTTGTTAAAATTCTTTCCCTTTCATTAGAGTCAAGGTATTTTGATCTCATAAGTCTGGCCCATTTATAATTCGGGTTTTGATATAATTTCTGAAGCAATTCAACACCCAATACTTTTCTGCAAATGTATATCCCTTACGCCTGCTCCCTGGTCAATTTTGGACATAATATTTTAAGGAGACCAAATTACAACAATTAATATATGTTTATCTTTAACTATTCTTCCACTCTTTTCTTTTGGAAATTTTTTGAGTGATAAAACATTAGAATGGTAAAAAAAAGGGTTACATTATTGTATTTTTGATAGGAAATAGACTATTGCATTGACATGTGCACAATTAGTAGATTATTTTTGCACCAATCAACCAATCATAAGTCACTATTTTTTCCTCATTTAAATATTTCTAAAGTTTAAATATTTATTTATTAATTAAATATATTATATAAATTACTTATCTAAATTATGATTGGTTCAATTGACAATTGATTTGGTCTTATAGGACCCCTTTTTTCAAAGGCTTCCTCCTTATTGATTTTTTTCTGGCAAGATTTGCGGAGTACAAATGTTGAAAAAAGAATCACTAAAATAATTTAATGGAAATAACAAAATCAAACATTAATTTATGAAATAAAAATGTGTGAATACTTATACACTCAAATACATTATCTACAATAAAATGCTAATTGAAACAATTTTAATAACTATCTTACTGAAGAGTAACTATGATAAACTATTAAATCCTATTATCTTTTTCTAGATAAAGAAGCCATTTAATATATTATACAAAAATTCAATTCTACCATTCATTAATAAAACAAAATTCAGAAGATATATCAAAGTAATTAATAGACTAAACATTGTTTCTTAAAATAGATTCCATGAAACTTATCCACACCTAGCTACTAATAAATCAAATGAAAATATTGATTACCACCAAAAGAAAATTTGAAATAAATTTGTCCAGCTGAAATTATAAAAAGTAATTTCTACCTAAAAGTTAGATAAACCATGACACATACCCTTAAACATCAATAATTAAAATTAGTCATCTATTCAATAAAAATACATCTCTATTTGCTTAACCAAAGCTAATTAAATCTGAAAATAATTTTTTACTCCTGATTGAACATGATTATTACTTCTTAAAGAAGAAACATATATACATTCCAAAATTAATTATATATTTTCACCCACTCTTTGCACTATTTTTGAGATCAACGATCTAAGGACCATATCATAAAATTAACTATAATATAATACTATTAACTATAATTTTCAACAATTAATTTTAGAACTACATATAAATGATCTATAATGACAAGTACATGCCACTACGTGACACTTATTTAGAGTAAGTAAATACATTCTTATTTGTATAATGATCTATAGATTGAACATGGTTTGTTGATTAAATAGAATGATCTAGTTTAGATCAAGAAATATTAAATAATTTTTTAACAATCTAATTTTTTATTACTAATTATGATCATTTCAGATTTTTAAAAATCTAAGTGCCTATCGGCGCACCGTTGCATGTACAAAAACATACGACTGCTAGTATAAAATAATAAGAGAATTAATGGAAACGAGAGGAAAAAAATAAAAGGGACAAGAAGACAAATTTGAAAAAATCTTATTAATATAAATTGATTTCACATATGCGTATTCTTAATATGTGTTTCTCCTTGCAATAGTGAGTTGTTTGAAAACTGAGCGTTGTTATAATTTTCAATTCAATTCACTCATAGTTGGTGTGGGTGGTTATTACATGTAGGAAAATTACATTTTATAGTGATATAAATTTTTTTTTTTTTTTTTGGTTTTTTTACAAAAAATATACATCCATATATATGGATGTTAGTATCTATGATTTTATATAGTGGATTATAATGATTTGAGTAAGCATAAATCTAAACTATAAGTATCCTTTGGCGAAGGAGATGAAGGAGATCTAATCTGTCAAATTTACCATAGGTTGAACCTTGTCCCAATCTACCTGGGGAATCTGAATCTTCGTGGATGACTTCTATATAACATTTCCCTTTAATTTTGTATTATATAATGATTGTTTAATAGTCACAAATGAAATAAAGAAGGTCTGAAAAGACCAACAAAAATATTAAAAAAACACCACTTAGTAACAACACATCATAGTATGTTTAAGTACTACAAAAATTACATCGCAAAAGCATAGTATAACTTTTCATCTCTAAGTATACACAAAAGTGGGTCATTATGTATGTTGTATCAAGTGTCAATTTTTCTTCTACTTTTTCCTTTGTTAGCATTCTTGAACGAGTTTTGAATATTTTGTCAAGCCTTTATTGAGTCTCCTGTCTTGAATCTTTCTTATTGTAGTGCTTAATCAACTCAAGTAACCCTTGTAGGAAGGGTTGATTATCCTTCTCATTTTCCACATCTATTTGCACAAGATCTTGGATGCATTGATAGTCATAAGAACATCTTTTATTACTTTCTCAAATTTTCTTTAAGAGATCTTGAGAGTTACTCTAACCTATGCAATAATATTAGAGAGAGTAAGTTTTTAATAAAACTCAATGTCCTACTTCTACCTTGAATTTTTTTTCATCTCTTTATTTCCATATTTTCTAAATTATTTCAATAGAAAGGATGAACCAAAAAACATTTCGTTTTAGTAACATGATTAAATTTATCAATTGGACCATGAATCTAGTTAGTGTTGCAGCTCCAATTATGAAGTTCAAAAGAAAACATATAAAAGATTTCCTTTTCAACAAAAAAATCAAAGAAAATGTGTATCATAGTGTTTGGAGCTCTACAAATATTACATATATCATCCTTCTTAAATGACCTACTTATATGAAAGTCACTATAAAAGAAGGATCCATTAGAAGGCATCTTTTTCTGGTTCTTTATTGCTGCTCCATATGTCATTAAAAATATTTTGCCAATCATTTTTAGAAAGATGGATATTCCAATATTTGTTAGGATGGTTATGAAAAGAGTCATTGTTACATAAGAATCTAATATTGGTGTCATATGGCTAGCACACCATATTGATGGAATCATGCTTAGGATGGGGGACCTTGGGTAGGTGGAAGGAAGAAAGAGTATCTCTCAGAATAGAATAAGTACATGAGTGAGTAGAGGGAATGTTGAACTACACAATGAGAATAGAATTGGGTTTGAGGAATCCTTTGACCAAGATGTTCCTAAAGCATCTATTTCACTTTAGATTCAAATTCTTAGTTGAGCATCCTTACATTTGAGATAGTTGATTACCTTTGAATTGTAAGTTCCACCAAATAGAAGTATCCAAGTTCATTTTGGTGCCAACGTTTCCATTGGAAATGAGAGGTCTTACATATTTCCATGCCTTACAAATTCTTTTAAAAAATTTCAAACCCTCAGGAGAGATGGGAAACAAGCCTACCAAGATATCTTTGAAGGGAAGGTACCTCCAAGACTTGGATTTATTTTAGACAACCCCACTAATATTATTACAAATCATCATCTTCCATGGCTCATTTCCATTAACAGTTTTGAATATTAATTTCACTTCAAGGGCCATTACCTATGCTCTAATATATTTCAACACTAAGCATCCCACTGATGAAATTAATTTTCCATTAGTATGAAAACAACACTTTCGGTAAGCATACACCAAAAGACAGGACAAAGAGAAAACCGAAAATGAAGATACAAGAGATCACCGAAAATGGCTAAGTACAAAGAAAACCGATGACATAATTTTGTGTGTACGCTGAAAAAGCAAAGTAAGAAGGATAAAGAGGAACCTAACAAAGGAACCCAATTTTCAGGATACAGTGCAACCCGAGAGACAGTAAAAGAGAAAACTAAGAGAACAGTTCAAGCAAGGAACCTGAAAGATAGTCAACTGACTTCAGAGCATAATCAACCGTCAGAAACCAAAAGCTAGTTGCAGCCCACAAAAAGTGGATTTGACTTCCATGTCAGATAAAATAGTCTTAATCTAATTATAGAATCTTGATTTGTTTTTAAAACCATTTCTTTAGGGACAAGAAACATGAATGTAAGTGCTTTAATAAGCCTAACTGATTTAAAACACATAGACTAAGAGATCAAGGTAAAGTTGTAAACCTGATCTTAGAGTTAACATTGTTTTCGTGAAACTTGATGAAGTCAATCCATCTTATAAATATATGATGCAATCATTCACTATACATGTGTGAATATGGAAGAGATGATGAATGAATCCTACTAGCACATCTATGGATCAAATTGAAAGTATCAAGAACTAGAAAAACAAAAGGTGAATTTGGTTATTAGAACCAAGAACAAAGGCTAACCGAGAACCAAAGGTATTATTCAATCACATTAGGTGATAATATTATTCATGTAATCTTAAATGGATCTGTATCAGCAATAGGGGATTGCATATACCAGGTCAAATTGTAATTTTCTATCATTTTAACAAGTGAAGCAAAGTGTAAAAATCCTTTCAAGGAAGGTGGATTTAACAGTCCAACCATAAATCTCTTAACCGAGTGCACACTCAATAGTGTTTCTAAAGCTCTTAACCGAGTAGAATTCAATAGGTCTCCATAGATACTCTTAACTAAGTAGATCATCAGAAGTGATCAAATTGTAAGTCTTAACCGACCCCTTCCAATTTGCAAATAGTGAAGAGTTTGTGGGTGCCATCCCCACCATAGTTTTTACTTCCTAACAGGAGTTTTTTGCAATATTATATCTTGTGTTATGTGTCAATTACTTTCATGAATGTTTATATGAGTGGTCACATGTATGTTAAGTTTATGAATTGATATATCTTGCATCAAGATAGTATAGATCAGATGGTTGGATAAACAATTGATTACACAAGGTTAATTGATTAAAGGATACAAAAGTTCTAGAGGTACTAATTCACCCCTCCCCTCTCAGTACACACTTCCCATTAATTCCAACAATTGGTATCAGAGCTAAGTCTCTTCTTTGGAAAATCTTAAAGGCTTAAGAGAAAAACTCGTACAATGGAGAAGTATAGACTTGATAAAAATATTGAAAATAAGAAGCTAGAAATTCAGATGTTCTATGAGTAGTATAAAGAAGCTAGAATCAATATGAGACATATGTTAGATGAAATAAATATTATGGCATCTCAGTGCAATGATACAGATTATCATGAGGAAGAGATACTAGATTTATTTGAGTCTTCAGGATCAACTACAAGAAAAGCATCAAACACATCAGAAGAAAGCATCACAAGCCTAACTGAAATCAATCAACATCTAGCTAGACAAGTTAAATCTCTTCAAATCGGTCAAGAGACACAGATGGTAAGAATGATTGATGTCATGAACAATGCTAGACAAGCTGATAAAGAAAGAACACTGGATATTGATGATAGAAATATGATTACAGAAAAGATACAAGAGAAAGAGTCTGAAATACAAAGAATTATAGAGCATCATCATGAGATTACAAATCACATTATTCTTACAAGTCAAGAGGCAAACATAATAAATGTTGAACTCATTGAAAGAATAGAAGCTATCAGTGAGCTAAGGGATGAAAATAAAAAGTAGAAACATGAAATAAGAATTCAGCAACAGCACAATGAAATTATCAAGAAATTTGAAGAAAGCAATAAAAGAATAGATGATTTTATTGAAGGACAACAAAGAGTCAACAACAACACCGGTCTAGGTTTTACCAAGAATGGAGAATCATCAAATCAAGTGCATCCAAAGAATGTCTATGAAAATCCAAGACCAAGAAAGCTGACACGAAATCATTGTGGAAAGCAAGGCCACACATCAAATGTATGTAGAGGCAAAATGAAAGGTATTCCTAAATCTACATCTTCATTCATAGGATTTTGTTATAAATGTAACAAGAAAGGACATAAAGCATATGAATGTAAGTGTAAGATGAAAAAACCAAAGAAGGAAACCTACATGGACAGATACTGTCCTACTTGCAAAATGATTCGGCACACAAATCTTGAATGCTAGAAGAATAAAAGGCAAGCATGGAAGCCTAAAGGTTAAGAAACTCCCTATTAACCGTAAAGAGTCGGTAATCAATATGTATGGGATTACAACACTTGGAAAATTTGTACAATATGTGGAAGATTTGGTCACATTTCTGCAAACTATATGAGATAGTGGACTAGAAATTATAGAGGCTAGACTAACCCCGAAATGGCATGCTTACACTTCCATAAAGTTGGTCATCTCAAGAAAGATTGCAGAGACCGAATGACATAAACTAGCACATATCCCAATGGAAATACCATTGAAGACATCCAAAGTGCAAGAGACAGAATGTGGAGAAGAACTTTAAGCAATGTAAGCTAGATCGAGAAATGCAAATGGTGACACCCCATCCAATGGATCTGGTGACATCACCACCCCCACCTAAGCAGAATAAGTAAATATGGAACTGCATTACACTCTGTATTATTTTACATCAGTTTCATAATATGTTGATAAAATACCAAATTAACATAAGTAAAGATGCATCATGGTATTACTTGTTAAAGTATGTGATAACTATGCTATCAGGCATACATACCAAAATCCATCGGTATACACTCAAAGATAAAATTGCCTACACTTACTGAGAAGTGCCAGTTAACACAAGAAAGCAAAGTTGCTATTGTAAATCGAGCCTCGTCGGTAACCAAGCAAAGTGAA
Source organism: Thuja plicata (assembly GCA_018584345.1). Classification (NCBI taxonomy): domain Eukaryota; kingdom Viridiplantae; phylum Streptophyta; class Pinopsida; order Cupressales; family Cupressaceae; genus Thuja; species Thuja plicata. The sequence continues at coordinate 1,143,093 of MU224984.1, forward strand.
CAAGTTGTTTGCAACACCGAAACCCATCGGTAAAAGAAAGAGGTATAAAAAATACCTTGAAACATCGTATTAACACCGAAAAGGGGAGTTAATGTCTTAAGCGATGAACTCCATCTTCACACACTGAGGAGTAGGTAAGCATTGATGACTACTTTTAGGGAAAACAACTATAAAAAGGCGACGGAAGGGTCTCATTGTTCACCACGACCAGAGCAGAGTGACAAGAGAAAATTTTGTGCGAACAATGATAGGATCATAGAGCTACTACAAATCAACATAGAGAACTCCTAGCAGATCAAATATCACTAATGGTCTAAACAGTAAGTTCCACAATAACTCTATTTCACACATTTTTTAGAAAGCCCTAATTTTATCTTAAATAATGGAAACAAACTCAAAGACCACCAAATCAATGAACACCAAGAAGGATGAGTTTAAATTCGTTAAGAATTTAGTGTGTGAAGAACCACATTACAAGATTCACCTTGAGGTTTCTTCACAACCTGAAAATGTTGGTGTATTGTCACGAATATCAGCTAGGGTTTTTCTCGTAGAAGATGTGCGGGTATACATCCACTGCAATATTACATAATTTAGCGACTCAGAGGTAGAACAAGATTTTAATAAGCTATGTAATGAAGATGTAACATTAAAAGATGAGTATAAACACATAGAAGTGAAAGGTCTCACTAATGCCCTGTTATTCCTGAAGGTTTTCAAAACTGAGTGGATTCAGTTAGTACTGAGCCAAATGCACAATCATACACTATGGCTAGATGAACCAAATATGATAACCTGAGATGTTATCCATGTAGTCACCGGTTACCTTGTAACCGAAAAGGTAAAAGCATTAAAGCAACCATCCAAGGCTGAGACTGAAAAGATCACAGGAGCCGAATGAGATGGCAGAGGATTAAAGGTATCCACCATTACCGATGATGCGATGAAATTTGGAGCCTGTGTTCTAGGTTAAAAATTCTTTCAATCCAACAGGATAAACAACTTAGCATCTGTGCAATAGACACAGCTTACAATATTGTGAAGAAGGGCACTCAGTTAGATTTATCTAAACTTCTACTGAACCAGTTGGAAGAGAATTTGAAGACTATAAGGAATGCAAAGACAAACACATGTAAGTTTGGATCACTTATCATGTGCATTTTCTTCTACTTTCAAGAGACATTTCCTTCTATAGGAGATATAAAATGGGATTCCGCAAGGCCAATCACCATGCAAATCAATGAACACATAACCTCACTGGGAGACAATTTTGAAACAATAATGGATGAATACTTTACTATATTTAAAGACCAAATGCAGAAGAGGGTAAGGGTCCCATAACAACTTATTGAAAAATTTAAAGATGAAATATTTTTCATGGTTGATACAAACCAGACTTATATCAAACCTGTTGTACTGAGGAAAGCATGGCTACAACCATTAGAATATGAGATAAATATTGATCAAGCATCTAAAGAAATTGATGCATTGTTAAATGAATTGTTAGATAAGAAACAACCTAAGTTTGGAACTTATGAGGAGGCCAAATCAAGAATCAAATCTGGCCTAGTTGTAAAGAAAATTGTGAGGAAAAAGGAAAAAATGGTCAAGAACCTCAAGAAAATATTGTCGGCAACAGAGGAAGAAATCGAATAGGAGGAAGAAGGTAAAAAATGAGGAAGAAACTGAAGGACAACTACTTATCGCTGAAGCTAAAGAAAAGAATGACTTTGAGGCCATAGAGTTAGATTCACCACCTCCTCCACCAACTAAGAAGCTATGAACCACAACTACTTCTAGAACAAGAAGCCAAACATAAAATGTTTCAAGTCCCTCACCTTTGAAGAAGGGAAAAGTTAGAACATACAAGAGGAAAATGACCACACCGAAAAGAGGGCCAAACAAAAGAATAAGGAAGCTCATTAGGACTAGAGAAGACATTAAGGACACTGAGCAAGATGAAGGTATAAAGGTAGAAAAGATCAAAGCCCCACAAAGCATTGATGAGGTATGCAAACTATTGCAAATTCAGGATCTATCACAGATTCTAAGATTAGAAGATGGTTGAAACTGGATCCATAGGATTAGAACAAAGTTGAAGATGCCAGCATAACAAAGATGTATAAATTCAAGTATGTACCAATTCAATTTGAAGGAAATAATGTACCAAGGGAACTCTTGGATAGACTATATGCTAGATGGACATTTTCCTTGAAGAATGAGAAGGAAATAAGAGAAAGAGTACTTGTTACTCTCATGCTTTCTAAATCCAAGAAGGAAGAAATTAATGAAATGATGAAGAACCATAAAAAGGAGTTCTCACCCAAGTTGAGAGCCTACAAATTTATTGAAGAGAAGCTTATAGAGCTTGAAAAAGAAAGCCACAGGAAGTGGAGCAAAATTCTAAGTATACATATAAAGGAAGATAGCCTCGAGAAAGACCTACAATAGAAATATGTTGATAAGGAAACTCAAGAACATATAGTAATCAAAGATGTAGAAGATGATACATAAGTTGAGTTAGAGAAGGAAGAACAAGACACGAACAACAACAAAAATATGGATGTTGCAGATGAAACATGGCCTGACACCGCAAAGGACAACATTGTGGATAACACAATCATTGACATTACCGATGACCCAACAGAAGAAATAAAGAAAGATGAAGATGTCAATGTTACCAAGGACACAACCGATGAGAAAGACACAAGATTTGATAATGCACAAGTGAAAATACCAGGAAACATGCCAATATTGATACAAGAAATTGATATTCTACAAGAAAAAGACAAGTCACCTGAAAAATATTCAAGCATTATCGAGGATGTAGGGGAAGAAGGACAGAAAGACAACACCGATGATCAAAAAGACATTGGAGACACTCACATAGTAACCGATACTGACAAGGTCACAGGAGGAGATACAAAGCAAGCAGATGGAGACACAACAGAGAAGGATGCATAGACAAAGATAGATGAAGTGCATAAGGACACCGATGAAGGAGATAAACCCAAAGATGGCACTCCTAAGGACACCGAAAAAGTTTCTACCAATAATGTAAAGGTTAATGTAGAGACATCCATAGAAAACCAACAAGTTAACACCAAAAAAAAGAAGCAAAAAAAAGCACCACAAATAACTTCATCAAGCACAACAGACAAAGCTGAGAAAATGGCAATGGTACTACATTCAAGTGCAACTAAAAATAAGAAGAAGAAATCCAAGAAGAATAAGTTAGAAGTCACTTTAGATGAAATCATTGAGATACCCAAATTTGACCGAACTACACTTGATTATGAAGCATTGAAAGAATACAGAGAAATATGCCAAAGGAAGGCATTACAAGAGAAGCTAAGGAAACAACATCGAGACTCCATGGTACTGGAAATAACAAGGGATGTATTACACCAAATTGTACCTGATGTTGATGTTGATTAGAATAATCCAATTATAGATCAACTAGCCACTCTCACCGAAGCAATTACAACACAAAACATTGATGCAGAGAAGGCAATTGAAGAGAGAGAAGAGCAGAAGTACCAACAGAAACTTATTGAGAACTTTAGCCAAGAAATGGAAGTCAACAAGGTAAAGCTTTCAGAATTCATTAGTGAATTAGATCCAATTATAACTGGATCTATTTCCTTCATTCAACAACTAAGCACACTGGAAAATTTCACTAAAGAGAATAGTGAAAACATAGCAAAGTTAGATTCAGATCTAGCTAACAGTGCAAACAGCTTAACCACCGATGAAAATGCACTAAAGCTGCATTATGAGAAAATCATTGAAATCAAAAGGTTAAGGCAGGAACTGTGGGAAGAAGAGACACACTTTAGGGAAGAAGTCACCAAGCTCCAAGCTCAACTTCTACCAAATCTGACACTGCTTCAACAACATATGAGTTCAGCAAGGCAATTGATACCAACCCCTGAGATGTCTATAGAACACAACATCTACAATATACATTCCAAGATCACACTCGAGCACATGGATCTAGAGAACTTGAAGGAACAATGACAGAAAATGATGGAAGACATGAAGTCTTCACATTCTCACATTTTTGATAAGCTATAAGGTATAGACCTTTTCCCTTAATATCAAAAAAGAGGGAAAATGATATGTATTTAGATGGGAAAATGATATGTATATGTATTTTATAGAGGGAAAGATATGATATGTATAGATAGGTAGGAAACTATACAGTATTACTGAAAAATGGGATATACCAGCATATACATAGGGGGAGTCATGAAATGACTAAGGATTATATATGTTGTACATACTTAGCATTTTGTTAGTATTTTGCACATATCAGTTTTTGATACTAATGTAAAAGGGGGAGATTGATGACATTAATTTTCCATTAGTATGAAAACAACACTTTGGGTAAGCATACACCAAAAGATAGGACAAAGAGCAAACCAAAAATGAAGATACAAGAGATCACCAAAAATGGCTAAGTATAATGAAAACCGATGACACAATTCCGTGTGTACACCAAAAATTGAAAGTCAGAAGGATAAAGAGGAACCTAACAGAGGAACCCGATGTGCAGGATATAGTGCAACCTGAGAGAGGGTCAAAGAGAAAACTGAGAGAATAGTTCAAGCAAGGAACCTGAAAGACAGTCAACTGACTTCAGAGCATAACTGACCGTTAGAAATCGAGAGTCAGTTGCAGCCCGCAAAAAGTGGATCTGACTTCCACGTTACATAAAATAGTCTTATTCTATTTATAGAATCTTGATTTGTTTTTAAAACCATTTCTTTAGGGACAAGAAACATGAATGTAAGTGCTTTAAGTAGTCTAACTGATTTAAAACACAGACTAGAAGATCAAGGTAAAGTTGTAAACCCGATCTTAGAGTTAACATTTTTTTTTGTGAAACTTGATGAAGTCAATCCATCTTATAAATAGATGATACAATCATTCATTATACATGTGTGAATATGGAAGAGAGGATTAATGAATCCTACAAGCACATCTATGGATCAGATTGAAAGTTTCAAGAACTAGAACAAAAAAAGGTGAATTTAGTTATCAGAACCAAGAACAGAGGCTAACCAAGAATCAGAGGTATTATTCAATCACATTAGGTGATAATATTATTCATGTAATCTTAAATGGATCTGTATCAACAATAGGAGATTGCATATACCAGGTCAAATTATAATTTTCTATCATTCTAAGAAGTGAAGCAAAGTGTAAAAAACCTTTCAAGGAAGGTGGATTTAATAGTCCAACTATAAATCTCTTAGCCGAGTGCACACTCAATAGTGTTGCTAAAGCTCTTAACCGAGTAGACTTTAAAAGGTCTCCACAGATAGTCTTAACTGGGTAGATCATCATAAGTGATCAAATTGTAAGCCTTAACCAGCCCCTTCCAATTTGCAGATAGTGAAGATTTCGTGGGTGTCATCCCCACCGTAGTTTTTAGTTCCTAATAGGAGTTTTCTATGATATAATATCTTTTGTTATGTGTCAGATTTAGTCAAACTATATTAGAAAACATATTGGGATAGAGACATGATGGGTCCATCCAAAGCCATTTCTAAAACAAGACTAAGAGGGACATATACCATGACTCCCTTGCTTGGTGGCTAAATGTTCACATGTATGTTAAGTTTATGAATTGATACATCTTGCATAAAGATAGTATAGATCAGATGGTTGGATAAACAATTGATTACACAAAGGTTAATTGATCAAAGGTTAATCAAGGTACTTATTCACCCCTCCCCTCTCAGTACACACTTCCCATTAATTCCAACACCCACTTCTTTTCCATAGTACACCAATTACACTTAACAAAGTGTTGTTTTTTAATTTTGTTTCCCATCTGACCATATGTAGTTCCAAATTAGCTTTTAGATTTCATTTAGTTGATAGGTGTTGAATAAACAAATACAAGAGAAGTAAATTTTGTATGAGGAAAGGATCTTTTGACAAGATTGCAATCTACTAGCTAATGAAAACATTTGTGTCTTCAACCTTCCAACTTGCTCATAATTTATTCTTGACCCAATCCCACATGTCTTTGAGATAGGGGCTAATAGCAAAGAGTATTCCCAAATACCTTACTATCTTAGGTAGACCACTAAATTTAAACTCATGTTTAGAGAACCAAGGTTTAACATGATAATTTAGCACTTGAAGAAAGATATAAGGTCTTGAACATGAGTAGAAGGAAATCCATATTGGGATCTTCCAACTTGACAAAAGGTGCAATGTCATCACTGAACTACATGTTGATAAGCACTTCTTGGATGAGCAAAGTGATTCCTCTAATTTTAGGATAGAGACTATCATTTTTATGTAGGTAACATAAACTATCAGATTCCATGACCAAAATAGAGGATTCAAAATTGAAACCTTGTCTGATTGATCTCTCAAGTTTTAAACAAATAGATTTATCTCCATTTATGTCACTTTTTTCTTCTACATCTTTTAATTACAACGTAATCCAATCGGAGTAACTTGAAGGGAAGCCTAAGAATTAGAGAAATATTTTTAAAGATGGCCACTTTGTTCTATTATAGGCTTTCTCAAAGCCCAAAAAAACTTGCCTACTTCTTGGTTGTCTTGTTTGGCCTAGTACATTGCTTCCTAGCTGGTAATAAGGTTTTCAACAATATATCTTCCTTTAACAAATCCCATCTGAGTGATTTTAACAAACGTGGGAGGATTATTTGTAAAATTGGAAGGAAAGACCTTGGCAAGGATCTTATAGGAGACATTCAACAAAGTAATGGATCTCCAATTCTTGATAAGAGCTTTTTCCCCATCTTTGGGTAGCATTTTGATGATTCCACTATTAATTTCCTTGCCTAAGGATTCTTTCCCTCAAGATTCATTATAAAAATGTAGTAATTATTTATAGATCCATGCAAGGTATATTTTGTAGTATTAAGTTAGGAGGGCATCATGTCCAAGGTATTTTTTATTTTGCAATGTTTCAATTGAATTCTAGATTTCTAAGATGTATAAAAAATTTCCAAGATCTTTTGAGTCCTCACTAGTTATCTTGGTGGGTATGATGGATTAACATAGGATTCTAGCAATGTTACACTAATGGCCCCATCCTTCAGTAGTGAACATATTTTTGTATAATTCCACAAGAATAATATTAATACCTCTTTTGTCATAAGGAATGTGTACATAAAAATTGTAGTTGTGGTCCTTGGCTTGTTTTTTTATTAGAATGAAGAATAATTTGGACCCCAAGTTTCCTCGTATTTCATTGTAGTATACCTTCTAACTACTAAAATTCTAGTTCTATGTATCAATAGTAGAAATATTTCTAAGCATCCTTCTATTTATCTGCCTAAGCATAATGACTACATTAGAACAATCTTCATCCTTAGGTAGCTCCACATTAAGCATAAATTTATCAATTTTATTATGGCTTGGAGCCTCTTGATTTAGGATTTGAATATCTAGCAAGATAGGATGATGATTAGAGAGAATAGAGGGGTGTACCCTGACACTAAAGTCTCTTGATTCAAATAATAAAACTGAATTTATCTTTATTAACATAGAATTTGTTAAGTCTATTGTATATCCTTTTCTGCCCTTGCTAAAAGTTGAACCAAGTTAGAACCATATATTTTTGTGTTCATTATTTATATTTTAAGGGTATCAAATAGTATAAATCCATATTTAAGTATGGACTACTAGAACAATTCATTCCCTTTCCCTTCTAGATTTTTACCCCCTTTTTTTCCATCATACCTCTTAATAATATTAAACGCTCCTCCTAGGATACATGGGGTGTACTTAAGAGAGAATAAATATTTTAAAAGTTCAATCCTCTTTTTGTAATCATTAGATGTATAGATTAAACAAAAACCAAAATTAGTGCCATTCATATCAACAATAATCTAAACTACCCTATTACATAGGGAGATGCCCATTTCCTTCACTTTACGAGCCCTTATTTTAGGAAGAAGAATGAAAGTATCACCTTTTCCTTTGTAATTTTTTGTGGTAAAATATTTATCCACTCTCCAAATACATTAAGACTGATTTCAAACACAAACTATGTGGCTTTAAACTCTTGGAGGAAAACAATGTATTTTTTGTTCACTGATCTAATCAATCTCTTGACAACATGTTTTCTATCAGGAAATTATAACCCCAAGACATTCCATGAGATGAAATACTAAGTATACCTACCAAGAACATAATTTAGTTGTGTCCATGAATTCCCTAAAGTTGTTAAATCATTTAGGTAGGGTGGCATTAGTTTTGTTTCCCTTAGAGTTGGAACCTAGTGAATCCACTATTCTAGATTACCCCTTATGTATCACAAGGTTATGAGCCTCAATATCAGATTTTCCATCTCCCAATAGATGGAATGAAACTCTCTAGTATTGGTATCCTTAAATAGAAAAGTATTAATTATGTTTAAATATTAGGTCATAGTTGTTTAAGAAATATATTTTCACCTCTATTTATGTTATATTAGTGTTGTCCTCTTGGGTTCCTTAGTGGGGTTTTATATTTGGTATTAGAGCCCAAGTTTCTACAATTGGAACTTTGGGAGTAATTTTCCCATTATGCATGTATTTAGTGTCTTGTAATGATGTATTTATTTTACCTCATGTTGGTGAAATTTTAGTAAGTTTGGAAATTATTCCTTAAGCCCCTTTTCTCCTTGGTTGAAGATCCCAAACCATGTTTTCCTTTTTTATAAGAACTCATTTTTTGGACCCTAAAATTTTAGGATGTATTTGTCTTGTGAATTATCTTTGTTTATGATTGATAAATTGACTTCATGTTGTTTCTTTTGTGTTATGTTTAGATTTTTAAAAGTATTTCTTAATCTATTATCACATGATCCTAAAGTGATTGCCAATATTGTGATTGATGATTGTAAGAGATCGAGAGTTGATAGATAATTGAACTTAAGTAACAAAACTTATAGTGTCTCTATGTTTTTAATATTCCCATGATGTATAAGATGTGATATTAGGTTACATGAACCTTAATGTTCTTATTAGGTTAAATGATAGTAATTTATTTTCATGGATAGTGAAGTGTGATGCTTGAGTTTCTATCTTGTGTGGATTTTTGAAAATTTAGTAACACATCCTATTTTGGAATTAGAACTCAATTCAATCTTGATTCCCTCTTAATTATTGATGAGTTAATGAAAAATATTGGCAATATAAAGCTTTATGTGTTGAGACGTGTAGAGAAAGTTAGAAAATTGTTCATTTCCTTGTTGAGTTAGAATTTGGGTACTTTCTATTGCAAAATTGGTTATGAATATTCGGTGGAATATAAATGCATTGGAAAATTACGTAAATATATGAATACTAATTAGATAATGTTGTTATTAATGGGTGTTTGAAGTATTCCTTACTCTCTTTCTTGATATATGATTAGCGAAAGACAATTAACTTATGCAAACTGTATTATTATAACTTTTGAGTTTTAAGGGTAGGCATGCTTGAGTAGATAAAATTATTTGGGTAAATGACCTATGTTCCAAAATCTTCATTGTGGATAGAATACATGAGTAGTGTAATAGAAATTAAATTGAATTGACAAGATATGAAATCTCATAAATAAATAAATCTAGATCAGATGTATGATGCAAACACTAATAGATGTCTGATAGAATTGATGGATTGTATAAATTCTGAGTAAACTCTTCATGTTCTTGTTTTGGGAATCACTTTCGCTTGAAATGATATAAAATTAATATGCTTGGCATGCACACTTATATGGATATGTAATTAGCAATGTGGTTATGTTCCCTATTTAGGACTTGGGATGTTACCTCCTTATCTTATGACTATTGGTGATATATTGTTAGATTCCCTTACAAGTATTAAAATTATCATGTGGAAAATAATATATTGTGCAGTAAAAAGAAAAGTTTGATATGTGAATAGTATGTATGATTTAGTAGAAATGTTATCAGTGATGTGTTTTCCTTCCTCAACTAAGATTTCCAATTGTGATTAATATACTATTGATTGATATATTTCCATGTACGACATTGAAAGACTAATCTTATGGATTTAAAATAAAAGAGTTTTAATTTGTATTGGGTATGTACTAGGACCTAATTATTTTTATTAATACCAATATGAAGGTATGTACCTATGCTATGAATGTGTCATAATGTGCTTATGTTTGAAGGACATTCTAATGTATTAATGAAAACATCTAGAAGGTAAATGTTATTAATTTATAATATGAAAAGAGATGAATATATTTTTATAGATTCTCTGTAAGATAGAATTAGGAGTCGGGCAATGCATTTTTAGAATTTGGAATATCACACATGTTGTAACTATTATGTTGTTACTAATGGTAGTGTAATTCCCTTGTGAATGTGAGAAAATCTATACTAGTGTTTTGTTGAGTGTCGTGTAAAACCAATACTTTCTTTGTGTGTCCATGGGATGGTGTACTCAAGCACTCATCCATGGAAGTTATAGATATATTCGGGTATGGGATAATCATACCACTTATGTATTGTGGCTTTTTTGTTTCCCTACTGAATGTTAACCCACATGGTTATTGATAATTCAATATGTGAAGGGCCCCGGTAATATTACCAATTTCTTGGGTAGGATTGATAACGTATGCAAAATGGTGGCACGAAGTGTCATGCCCAAAATTTTAGCCAAAAACACACTAAATTTTTTTTTGAACTTAACAATTAAACTAAGGTAGCAGATAAAAAGGGTCCAAGTGTTTACTAAGAGTTTACTTTGTTCACTATAGAGTTTACATCTTCGATGAAAATGATCTTCTTCTAAGGTTGTCTAAATAAAACTAAATGAGGTCAAGGGTAATCATGACAATTGTCAACATCCCTCGACATGTCTACAAGAAGAAGTTCACTAAGTAAAAAAGCTGAACTAGGTTTAAAGACACCTTAATTACGATAGTTAATATCTTCATTTTTTAATTATCTTCATTTGAATTCATATTTAAAATCCCATTTAATAGAGTTTGGTATTTATTATTGAACTAATTTATTCAGTTATGTTCAGAAGACACCAATATTGGATTAACGTTAAAACCAAAGATAATCATCGTTTAATAAATTACTTTAATAATTTACTTAACCTAATTTAAATAAATATCACAATTTATTTAATTACGATCTCATTGTACTTTATTACCTTTATTATGAATAACTTAATTGATATTATCCACCTGATATAATACTCCATCGAAGTTCTGATCCATGGTAATTAAATTAATATAGATATCAATCCTACTACTATTACTAAGTTTTCAAGAATTAAATTAATTAAGATAATATTTGTCTTGAATAATTCCCTAGCAACATCTTTACTAAGTAAATCAAATTTTAAAACATAACTCATTCTCATATCCAATTTAATGTATCCATTAGGTATAATTATCAACCCAAAAGGTTACTAAATAACTTCACTAATTAATTTGTTAAACAAGTTTTTAAACATAGCCCCATTTAAATATAATATTAACAACTACCCAACTTCCACTAAGTTTCAAACCATTATTAATTTTCCTTCTCTTTATAAACTCGTTATTTAAATCAATTACATAATAAATCCATACCATCCACTAAAAGTTAAATTTTAGTTTAATTAATAATATTTTCCCAAAAGTCACATAAAAAAAGGAATTGTGGGTAAAATTAAAATCCTACAAAAAGGCTGATGTGAGTGGTAGTGGCAAAGTGCTTCAAGCTTCTGCAAAGCTATGTTTAATTTCCAATGTTTAGTATCAAAACTCCAAGGACCTCTAAGTTAGGAGTAGATTCAAGGCCTCAACCCACTCTAAAGACCAACTGATGGCCCAATCACTAGCTCACACCTCCACTTCACTTCACACCATTCAAGTGCTCAAACAAGATTCATTGCTTTCCTCTTTGTTCCCACACCAACTAAGGGTTTTTGTCCTAAAAGACAGTAACTCTGCATCTCTTGACTCCACACTTGGGACAATCACTTACACCACTCTCCTTAAACATTCAGGCTTTTTTCTCTCATAAAAAAGACCCCCTAACATCCTTCTGAAATCTATCCATAAACTTTCCCATCCACTAGATCCATTAAAAAAACTCTAGAAATAAATACTCAAATTATACCTTCTTGTTGTCTTATTTGACATACCCATACACTAAGGGAAATAACGTTTGAGTAGGATCAAACATTCTCAATCTCTCTAGTAAAGATGGGTACAATTAGGATTACTAAAACTTAGCAAAAGATGAGAAAGATCCAACAATTTGGTTGGAAAGATATTGCCCCCACACTAAGAGTCTTTTTTTTTTTTTTTCTGATACAATTTTCTTTTCTTTTCAATGCATTTCCCATCAACCAATTCACTATTCGTGGGTGTGGGTCCTTCCTTTGTCACTTTTATCTACACAAATGATACTAACAACATATATAATATATATTGTGGACTCATACCATGAAGTACTGTGGTATCATAAGATTTTGGAACCTTGGACACTCTATTTTAAACAAGAAATATGTGACTAGTAACTCATTGTCACAATGCAGTTTATAAAAACCCAACACAAAGATGCAAAGATAGATTCATAGAAAATAAAAATAGAGGAGACAACACTCCATCAATATGCATAAGCAATATGACTCAGGGTATCCAAATAAAACAATTTTTTTTTATTAAACTCCACTCCATATTTTCAAGAATACAGTCCAGTCCGCACATTCCAAAAATGCTCCTCATGCATTGTCGCCCAACCATATAATGCATGTCCCATGCCTAGGGAAATTTCTAACTACCCTTCAACCACTTAACAACCTTCCTTATAACCTATTTTTCAAAAGTGATCAAATATTTTCAAGTTGATAGCAAAGTTGTCAACTCGACAACTAGTTGTCTAACAACTAACCTTCTATAGAAATTAAACAAAATGGTCTTTTCCCAACCTTTGATAGGTGACATGGTCCTAAACCTATCCTTTTAAGCCTTACATGATTCCTTATTGGCTATATTGGCCAATCTTTTGAGTTTTTACATATTATGCACAAAAATGGCTTTAACAACATGGCTTGATCATAAAAATGGCCTTATAAGCCTCTTTACAATAGTTTAATCTTATTAATCATTGTGTCCTTAGGATAAGGCCTAGGACATCTTCCTTGACTTCACCACATTTTTCTATGCATGGATTTGCAAGGTCAACCAAGTACTCTGCACCATACTCTCGGGGTGGAAAAGAATCATGTCCCATGGATTAGATGACCTCTTCTTTGTCTTCCAATTCAAGGGTACTGATTGTTAAGGACCGGAATCAATCATAGGGCCATCAATGGGTGTCCATTACAATCCTAAATCAAAGGAGGTAACAAACACAAATATCATGAATTCAACATGGTATCTCTTCATGAGTGGAGAAAATGTAGTCTCCATGGTATGCTCATGACCAATGTGTGCTATAAATTCCTTCTGAGTGTTGTCGTCTTAGATGATATCTGCATCCATAAAAGGATTTTAACTATGCTTGTATCCTTGTGTTAGACATTATTCTACTCTTCCAAACTTATCATGCCATCCTTCATCAGTGGTTTCCAACTCCTTCTCTAAGTGTTCTTCCTCATCAAGTCATTGAGGAATGACTTGCTTGGAATCTTTAGCACCTTGGACTATCATCTCACAACTCACTCCTTTCAAGGGGTTCTCCTTTGCAATCTCACATTTGGTGGCTTCACACTCTAACTCCTTGTCAACTTCATGAACCCTTACATACTCAAGTTCATGTACTACCTTCTGCTACTCACTCTTCACATCCATAGATGACTTCTTATTATCTCCTTCAAGTGGAAAAATCAATGGTGCATTCACCACTAGGATCTTCAACGGACACTTGTCTCCATTTTCTATTCCTTCATCATGCTGCTCCATAACAAATTCTTGTTATATGTCTGCAACTTCTTCATGTTTCTCAACAAGATCCTTGGTCTCGTGTTGTTGCTTGTCCAATATTTCTTACTCTAGGAGTGAATGGATCGTTCTTTTAGTTTTTCTTCATTGTCCTGTATCTTCTTCTTTAAGTTTCTAATCTCTTCTAGGGCTTGGTTTCTTTCTTCCTCTTTCTTTCTTTCTTCTTCCTTCTTCTTTTTCTCTACTTCTTTTTTCTTTCTTTCATAAGATTTATAGGCTTGGTATGCCTCAAATATTACCTTGTCTTCTGTTGTCAAATACATATTGGCTATCTTTACCAAATGCAAGGATCTACTTCCTTTCTCTGATACCAATTTTATGTGAGTGGTAGCGACAAAGTGATTCAAGATTCTACAAAGCTATTTTTGGTTTCCAATGTCTACTATCAAAACTCCAAGGACTTAAAAGTCAGGAGGAGGCCTCAAACCACTTTGAAGACCAACTTATGTTTCAATCACTAGCTCAGACCTCCACTTCAATTCACACAATTCAAGTTCTCAAACAAGATTTATTAATTTCTACTTTGTTCTGATACCAACTAAGGGTTTCTATCCTAAAAGACAATAACTCTTTATCTCTTAACTCCACACTTGGGATAGTCACTTATACCACCCCCGTTAAACATTTAGGATTTTTTTATGTCATCAAAAAGAATCCCTAACTTCCTTCTATACTTTTTCCATACACTTCCCCATCCACTAGATCTATTAAACAAAATTCTGTAATTAAATACTCAAATTATACCTTCTTGTTGTCTTCTTTGACATATCCATACACAGAGGCAAATAAATTTTGATTAGGATAAAAAATTCTCGATCTCTCTAGTGAGGATGTGTACAATTAGGATTTCTAAAAAAACCAAAAGTTGAGAAATTTTGAACGGTAGGTTGGAAAGATATTTCCCTTGCATTGAGATTTTTTTTTCTGATACAATATTCTTTTCTTTTCAATGCATTTCCCATCAACCAATTCATTGTCTATGGGTGTGGGTCCTTCCTTTGTCACTTTTATCTGCACAAATGATACTAAAAACACATATAATACATATTTTGGACTCATACCATGAAGGAATATGGTAGCATAAGGTTTTGGAACCTTCGACACTCCATTTTAAACACGAAATTTGTGACTAATAGCTCACTGTCACAATACAGTTTATAATAACCCAAAACAAAGATTCAAAGATAGATTCATACAAAATTAAACTAAAGGAGATAAACCTCAATCACCATCCATAATTAATGTAACTAAGGGTATCCAAATAAAGAAACAAAACTTTATTAAACTCTGCTCTATATTTTCAAGAATACAGTCTAATCCGTACATTCCAAAAATGCTCCTCATGCATTTCTCCTCCTCTGTGTGTTGGGAACTATTCCACAATCATTTAATTTGTGTCCCATTCTTTGGGGACTTTCTAACTACCCTTCAAACGCTTAACTAAATTCCTTATAACCTATTTTTCAAAAGTGTTCAAATGTTGTCAAGTTGACACCAAAGTGTTAACCCAACAACTAGATGTCTAATAACTAAAATCCTATAGAAATTTTAAAAAATGGTCTTTTCCCAACCTTTGATAGGTGAAATAGTCCTAAAATTTTCCTTCTAAGCCTTGCATGAATCCTTATTGGCTATATTTTCCAATATTGGAGTTTTTACATATTATGCATAAAAATGGCTTTAACAACATGCCTTGATCACAAAAATGGCTTTATAATCATTTTTAAAATAGTATGATCTTATTGATAATTATGTCCTTAAGCAAAGGCCTAGGACATATTCCTTGTCTTCACCTTCCTTTTCTTCACCACCTTTTTCTATGCATGGAGTTGCAAGGTTAACCAAGTGCTCTGTACCATACTCTCGGGGTGGAAAAGAATCCATGTCCCATGGATTAAATGACATCTTTCTTGTCTTCCAATTCAAGGGAACTAATTGTTGAGGACCAGAATCAATCATAGGTTTATAAATGAGAGTCCCTTGCAATCCCGCATCAAAGTATGTAACAAAAAAAAAAATCTTGACTTTGGCATGGGAGCTCCTCACGAGTGGAGAAAATGTAGTCACCATGGTATGCTCATAACCAATGTGTGCTATAAAGATTTTCTAAGTGTTTTCCCCTGAGATGATATTTGCATCCATGAAAGGATTCCAACTATGCTTGTTCCCTTTTGTTAGACATTATTCTACTCTTCCAAACTTACCATGCCATCCTTCATTAATGGTTTCCAACTCCTTCTCTAAGTGTTCTTCCTCATCAATTACTTGAGGATTGACTTGCTTAGCATCTTTAGCACCTTGGTCTGTCTTCTCACAACCCACTTCTTTTAGGGGATTCTCCTTTTCAATCTCACATTTGGTGGCTTCACACTCAAACTCCTTCTTGTAAACTTCATGAACCTATACATACTCAAGTCATGCACTACCTTCTTCTGCTCACTCTTCACATCCATAGTTTACTGATTCTGATGTCCTTCAAGTGGACAACTCAATGGTGCATCCACCACTAGGATCTTTATCTAACCCTTGTCTCCATTTTCTATTCCTTCTTCATGCTGCTCCATAACACATTCTTGTTCCATGTCTGAAACTTCTTTATTTTACTCAACAAGATACTTGGTCTCGTATTGTTTCTTCTCCAATAGTTCTTTCTCTAGGAGTGCATGGATCATCCTCTTAGTTTCTAGTATTTTGGCTTCATTTTCCTCTATCTTCTTCTTTAGGTTTCTAATCCCTTTTAGGGCTTGGTTTCTTGCCTCCTCTTTATTTCTTTCTTGCTTCTTCCTTCTTTTTCTCTACTTATTCTTTTTTCTTGCTTTCATAATCTTTCTAGGCTTTGTATGCATCAAATATTTCCTTCTCTTCTTTTTTCAAATACATCTTGTCTATCATTACTAACTACAAGGATCTACTTCCTTTCTCTGATACCAATTTGATGTGAGTGGTAGTGGAAAAGTGCTTAAAGCTTCTACAAAGCTATGCTTAGTTTGCAATGTCTACTATAAAAAATCCTAGCACCTCTAAATCAAGAGTAGATTTAAGGCCTCAAGCCACTTTTAAGACCAAATTATTTTCCAATCACTATCTCATACCTCCACTTCACTTCCCACCATTCAAGTGCTCAAACAAGATTCATTGCTTTCCACTTTGTTCCCACACCAACTCAATACATCTGTCCTAAAAGACAATAACTCTACATCTCGTGACTCCACACTTGGAACAGTCACTTAAACCACTCCTGTTAGACATTTAGGCTTTGTTATCTCATCAACAAGACTCCCTAAAATCCTTCTGGACTCTTTCCATACACTTTCCCATCGACTAGACCCATTAAACAAAAGTCGGGAAATAAATACTCAAATTATACCTTCTTGTTGTCTTCTTTGACATACCCGTACACAAAGGGAAATAAATTTTGAGTAGAATAGAAATTTCTTGATCTCTCTAGTGAGGATGGGCATAATTCAGATTAATAAAACATACCAAAATCTAAGAAAGCTCCAATGGTTGGTTGGAAAGATATTTCCCCCGCACTGAGAGTCTTTTTTCTGATACAATATTATTTTATTTTCAATGCATTTCACATCAACCAATTCACTGTCTGTGGGTTTGGGTCCTTCCTTTGTCACTTTTATTTATACAAATGATACTAAAAGAACATATAATAGATATTGTGTACTCATAGCATGAAGGAATATGGTAGAATAAGGTTTTCGAACCTTGGACACTCCATTTTAAACAAGAAATCTATGACTAATATCTGACTGTCACAATGTAGTTTATAATAATCCAACACAAAGATAAAAACATAGATTCATATAAAATAAAACTAAAGGAGACAAAACTTCATTAGTATGCATAAGGAATGTGAATCACGGTATCCAAAGTAAACAATAAAACTTTATTAAACTCTTCTCTGTATTTTCAAGAATACAGTCAAGTCTATACCTTCCAAAAATGCTCCTCATGCATTTCTCCTTTTCTCTATTTTTGGAACTGTCTCCCAACAATATAATGTGTGTCCCCTTCTTGGGGGAATATCTAACTACCCTTCAACCACTTAACTACCTTCCTTATAACCTATTTTTCAAAAGTGATCAAATGTTGTCAAGTTGACAACAAAGTTGTCAACTTGACAACTAGATGTCTAACAACTAACCTCCTATAGAAATTAAACAAAATGGTATTTTCCTCATCTTTGATAGGTGAAATAGTCCTAAAAATATCCTTCTAAGCCTTACATGACTCCTTACTAGCTATATTTTCCAATCTTAAAATTTTTACATATTATGCACACAAATGGCTTTAACAACATGACTTGATCACAAAATAGCTTTATAAGCCTTTTTACAATAGTATGATCTTATTGATCATTGTTTCCGTAGGAGAAGGCCTAGGATATCTTCGTTGTCTTCACCACCTTTTTCTATGCATGAAGTTGCAAGGTCAACCAAGTGCTTTGCACCAAAGGCCACTTCAAAAAGAAATTTCAAACTCAAATCTAATATTATTATTTTAATTTTTAAACCCCAAACAAAACTTGCCCTAACCCTAAATTTAGTATTACGGTTGGGGGTGAAATATTCAACACCCAAATGGAAACCATTTCCATTTTCTTTCTCCCTCTACTCTCTCTCATTTATGAAACCCTAACCCTAACTCTTTGATTCTTTTTCTTGTTTCTCCATGTTTTCTCTTTGTTCAAGTTGCATGTTTAATGGAGGCTTCAAAAGATGGGTTATATATATATAAAGTTTAAAATCTGATTTCAGAGGGGTGGTTTAATTTAAAATGCTTTATTTTAAACCGCAGGGAGAAGGGCCGAATCCTTAACCCCATACTGAGCGGTGGGTGGAGCGACTCAGCCACAAGTTTTTAAACAGGAAGGACAATGTGGTTTCTCTTTAGTGCTTTGCTTTATTTTGGAAGATGGCGATGGAGGTTGCCACGATGGGTTGTGACCACTGTCTCTGGCGGTCCACTGCAGAGCGAATGCCATGGGGGCGAGCCACCCCAAGGCCTCCATTCGAAAGGGAGGATTTTTTTAGGGGAGGTCCCCCTCCAAACCATTACAATTTTGGTTTAAAATAATTTTTTTATAAAAAAATGTTACCTTATATATATATATATATATATATATATATATATACTTTAAAGGGGCATTTTCATTTACATTTAGCATTTTGAATATGTGTTATTTCTCTGCATATGTGTGTGTGTGTAAAGGATATATACAAATATAATAAAAATAGAGGTATAATTATTTACGTAAATAGATAAACTTTGAGATGTTTATTATTTTTAATGGGTATATACTGAGGATGTCTACTTTGAAATTAAAATAAGCATGAAATAACTAGCAACATGATGCATGATACTTTATTTCAATTTAAGAAGATAGAGACAAAAAAAAGACTTTTAGTTTGTTGTTTTAAAAATCAGAAGTACATGGTTTTCCCTTTTGACTCAAACTAACAACAAGCTAGATAAGATAATTTTCTGAATTACAATTTTAACAACAACAACTAACTTTCATACAAAAACTTCTATTTATCTTTTTTTTTGAAGCATAACTCGTGAACTCACATCCAAATATCATTTTTAGAATTTAACATAATCATGAGATTGAAGAAAAAGACATTTCATTAATCTTTCAAATATATGAAGTGAAATACAAGTTTTTAAACTCCTACTTTAAAAGAATATCACATTTACACTTGAAGCTTCTCCATACAACAATAATCATACGCTACTTCTTTTTACTACAATGGCTTGATTACATGAACTTAGCCACATAGGCTTTCACATTCACACAATGAGGTTTCAACACAAAATCTTTCCTTTCCAAGTTATTTTTTTCTTCTATCAAGAATCAAGCAAGAGAAAACTTGCAAATAAAATATGAAACTTGACCATGGGAGCTCATCTCCCATTTGAGGCCTCAAAAAGACCACCCCCAAGCTTAGGGAACCAAGAATAGACAGGATACACTCATATAAAACCATAAACCTCAATTCAACAATAATCTACAAAAGATTCTCATCCAAGGCTTCACAATGGGACTCACCATGACCATAAACAT
The DNA here is from genome assembly GCA_018584345.1 of Thuja plicata. Lineage (NCBI taxonomy): Eukaryota > Viridiplantae > Streptophyta > Pinopsida > Cupressales > Cupressaceae > Thuja > Thuja plicata. The sequence continues at coordinate 1,163,110 of MU224984.1, forward strand.
GGGGTTAAGGTGGACCAAGTACCCTATGGGGAGAATTCCAAAATAAATAAGAAACTAGATGCATTCTCAAGAATTTCAAATAATATCATAAATATCCTCAATGCACATCTACAACCCTTATCACCCCCAAGGAAATAGGCCAAAATAAAACCACCCTTATGACCCCAAATGCATAAGAAAAAAAATGGCATCATAGAGCCCATACTCCATGTTTTCTCCCTCTCCTTCATGAGGAGAGGATATCTTAGGATTGAGTATATTGAGAGGGCGGGGGGGTGAATTAGTATTACAACACTTTAAATTAAACTTAAACCAATTCTAAATAAACCATAAGATTACTGAAATAAAAATAACATAAGAAAATAACACACAACTCATAACACCATTATTTGTTTTCTAGGAAATCCTGGCCAAGGGAAAACTCCAGTGGGGATTGTACCCACAAGAATGCACTAAAGTATAATTTCCCTATTAGGAGACCTAGCCCTGGTAGGAGCTGAGTATTACATAGTACATTTACTTGTTAAAGGAATATCAACCCTGGTAAAGGTATACAACACCCTATTAGGGGTACACTGAGCTTACAACTCTTAAAACCAATACTTGTGTTACAAAGTGTTCTTAGTAATGAAAAAAAATAAGTATCTCTAATGCTTAGATAGTTCCAGTTGTAGTTTTCAATAATATTTGTCAACCTATGATCTCACATCTACCATCAATCATCTCTAATATCTCTTTTCACATTTTATACTTCTTCGCTTTATAAAATGTTCTTCATATATGTGTGTGTGTGTGTGTGTGTGTGTGTGTGTGTTACATCATTTAATCAGCTCTCAAATACAATAAAAAATAGAATAAATACTTATACAAAATGTAAATACAATTTTGGCGACCTTGTACTACCAAAGTATAGGTAATTCACAATAAAAATCCAACTTAGCACATTTGGATTCTATCTCATACTCCCTCAATGAACGCGACTGTTCAACTTCTCTATTTCACTGATCCATTGTCTTCGCATGTCTTCAAAATAATCTAACTCTCTGCGATCAACACCAAAATACAAGAGACCTTAACTAAAGTTCATACATAATATAAATTATCTTCCTTTAAGCTTGCAATTCATCAACTATCATATACTATCTTTGTTGCTCAAAATTGTACTTCTATACTTTGTACTTTTGTTTCTATACTTAGTCAATTTCAAGACTGTATTTCCAAAACTGTACTTAACTCCAAGAAATCATTATATCAAATATGTTTCCATAAATGAAAACCCTCACGTGTCCCATATCACTCCAAAAACATCACTTGCCAACAATCTCTCCCTTTGGCATTGATGGCAACACTTAGCGAAAAATGACTAAGTGTCCCAGAAAAACACTAACTGTTCTCTTCTCTTTTCCTCTAATGAACTTTAATTTTCTTTTCTTCTTTTCTCATTTTGCTTCTCTTCTCACCCTTTGAAAAAAATGACAAAGGTGTTCCCAAAATTTACAAAACAATGTAGAATTCAGTGCTTGCTCACCAGCTTTAGAATATCTTGAAAGAAATCTTCCAAGATCTTCACTTCTGCATTCCATGAGTCTATCAACAACTGACTAACATGTATCAATCCATTCAATGCATAGGATTAAGTCTTTGCTTCTTTCAGCTCCATGGGCATAGAATTTGTCAATGAATCTGCAGTCTTTTCCATATCAGATATATGAACTTCAAGAATTGATAGCTTGGGAGTGATTAGAATCTTCAACAAACCAAATCTTGTCATCACTCTCCCCTTTTCTATATAAAAGATATTCAAATTATCAAAAATCTTTCATACCTCTTTATCCATCTCCAATACAGTTTGTGAGGAAGTCTCACAACTATCGATCATGGTATTCAGAGTATCCCTGTCCTTCACCATAATGTCTTCAATATTCTGAATGTGTCTGATAGGGTTCATACAATAGCTATATAATATCCTTCCATGTGTGACACAACTTTTGGCCTTTGATGTAGCTGACTCAGAATTCCCAAGTCCCATGAAATAGACTGGCATACTTACTTCAACTTCTTCTCTAGATATCCTTTCTCTGCATTCTCTTTAGCAATCTTCACTAAGGACTCATAGTGACTATCAAAATCATCTAGTGCCATATTTAGATTCTCTACTTCATCTCTTCCTTGAAAAACAATAGGTACTGGAAGTAGTTTATTCATAGTGTCAACTGCTCTAGTAATTACCTTAGCCTTTTTGTCTCCTTTCTACTTAGATCCTTTTTTTTCCTTTTTGAATGTGATGAAGGATAGTCTCATCAATTCATCCTCATCCATACTGTCAACATCTATTCTTATAGACTTATCCTTTCTTTCCAACAATAGAGTAGTGGATTTTTCAATTTCATTCTTTACTTCAACTCTTGCCTCTTCTCCTTTTTCTATATCTATCTATTTTCTATGTTCTAATTCTTCTTTCTTCTCTTCCTCTTTCTGTTCTTCTTCCTATTGTCCTTCTTCTTCATCTGCCATTGTATTATCAATGTTTCCTTCAAATGGATCTTTTTCATCAAGTGAAGTGTCAAGGGTCATAGGCACACCATCAACAAAGAAATATGGTTGCATGTCAGTACTCACTTCACTTCTCTCAACATTTTCGTCAAATGACTTAGATCTCTCTCCAATTCCTATAGGTGTAGGCATAGTAGGTATAGGAGGTGAAGTTTTCTCAGGAATATTTGTCATAAGTATATGATCTATTGCCTTTTGAGTATCTTCTATGACTTCATCATATTTTTTGCCCATAATTTTCACTAATCTTTCTTTATTTCTCAACAAAGGTTTGAGTTCCTCTCTCTCTCTCTCTCTCTCTCTCTCTCTCTCTCTCTCTCTCTCTCTCTCTCTCTCTCTCCTATACAGAAACTACTGGCAACATATCCTCAATAGCTTGACTCCTAATTGCCTCATCTTCTATATGTGCAAGTTGTTTTATAATCTCCAGTTTACCATAAAATTCCCCAGGTATACTGCCCTCTATCTCTAATAGGTTCTTCTTGAAAATAAGTAAATGATTAATCATTATGTCCTCAATCACTAGTTTTTCACATGTCTCATACTTGTCATAGTATTTAGCCAATTAATCAAGCTTCCCTTGCTCAATAACCCTTTTCTATAGCATCTTCATATCCGACTTCCATAGTTGTCTTACATTGGTGGTCTCTTTTTCAACTTTCTTCTCTTCTCCTTTTGTCCTCTATTTATTAGGAGGTGAGTCCATATTAGTGGAACTTATGTTTCTCTGAGGTACAACCTTTGTTGTCTCTTCCCGTGATGTATTCTATGGTGGTGAGAGTTTAGTTACATATATTATAGTAGAAAGTGGAATAACTAACTGCACAACTTCTGGAGATGGAAGGACTGCAGTAGAAGTGCTTGCCAACCTAGAAGATCTCTCTGTTATCTTCTTACTTACATATTTCATTTCATCTTTGGTTATTCTAGCCTTAACTTCTATATCATCAACCATTTTCTCTATCTTTCTCTTCCTTATATCTCTACACTATTCTTCTCTATCTTTAGCTGATTTATCTTCATATGTGCCCCATCTCTCCTTAGATGTATCAACTTCAGATGCCAAAACATGTTCTAATTGCATAACTAGAACTTCTAAACTGAATTCATATTCCATAGGGTAATACTATTTCTTCCTTGGTACAACTTCCTTAAAACATACACAATCAATTTCAACCATGAAACAGATTGTATCCTTGTATCTCTCAACCAACTCTTTAGGAATTCTAACTCTTTCCTCCATTTTCCACTATAGAATTTTGATCATCCCAAATAGTTCTCCATCTACCCATGTGATGTTTTTTCTTATGTAACTCTGTGATATCTGAATACTAGTGGGTATGTTTTCCATCCATGCTCTAGGGTGCATTCCATGGAACTTATGCTCAATATGGATATACATGTGAAATAAAAGTGAGCCATCTAAAAAATCTTAGATTTATCCTTCTTGATTATCTTCACATTCTCTAAAAACTGTTGTTCCAGAACCTTGCATAGATTGAATTTTGTGTTTTCCTTTACCATCCTATAAGACATCATAATTACTCCTGCTAAGACTGATTAGGTCTACAGCTATAGTAAAGCTTATAACCAAGTATCATTGCAACTAGTCTTATATCTTGCTGGAAAATGTCATTCACTGTCATTGCTTGCCTGTCCCATTTAGAGTGTGTTAGGGTTTTGACTTATTTCTTTGTATTCTTTTATGCTATAGGGATAACTCCAGTGTTTTCTAGTCTAGTTATGTCATGAATCAATTGACTACAAATCTTTATAGGTTGCTCTCCTATCCAAATGAATTGGTCATGAACTCTACTAAGTATTATTTTAAACCATTCTACTTCGTTGAATTCATACATGTCTTCCATTTTTATAATGCCTAGGTTATCTAGGTGCTTGAACTCATCCTTCATTGTACCATCTGGTCCAATCATGTCCTTCATTTCTTTAAAAATTTGTGTCTCCCAATATCTGATATTTGTAATGTATGTATGCCCTAATATCTTCTACATGTAGGACGCCATATGGCATTTGGGAAAAATCTCCTTTAGGGTCATCCTCACAAGAATTAAAGGGATTTTTATTGAATTTATATCTAGGTCTATCCATAAAATCATAAATCAATGGTGCATCCTTAATTTATGCTTGAGTAGATAGTCTAAATACGTTAAACACATTGAATTTTGAACTTTTGCTTTGATCAATCATGCAATGTGGCTGCTTGGTAGTCTGATACTCTATATATTCTACTCTCCTTTGTCATTTCTCTTCAAATGGTGAAGAAATAAGTAACTTTGATGTCTTTTATTCATTGCTAAGTGAGAAAATGCACTTTACCCAATAAGCTTAACTTCACACATTGTCCAATCAATCACAAATCTCGCATTGACAGAATATGAATCTTCAAATGTTGCGATGATAGATATAGGTTTCATAATTTTTACATATACTATAACCAATCTCACATGAGCTTACTCCTCAGAGTCAAGGGTTGGATATAAGCAGGTGTCTTCATCCAATGCTCCTCCTAATGCCAGGCTTGGCCATTTAGGTCGATTCAACTTTGCTATGATCAAGAAAAGCCATAGTAGCATCTACTGTCTCTCCCTGAACCAATACCTCATTAGACTCTTTGAATTTACATACCTTATTGCTATTGTTATCTTCTACTTTCTTGAAACAACTGTCAAATTCACTTCTGTATTCTTCAAGACTCTTACTAGTATCACTTTCATTCTTCTTTGTATCCATAGGAGGTGGTACTCTTATGTTGTTCAATCTATTGTACATGCAAAAATTTTCTATATGCCCTAGTTTGTTACATTTTTAGCATATAGTAGGTGATCTATTCTGATTTACTTGCAACTTACAATACCTTGTGACGTACCCAAGGTTATTACATTTGTAACCTGTTATTTTATTTGCCGACTCTTTCCTAATGTTATCTTATGTGTATCTAGATTGATTAGGTTTCCTGCATTCCGCTTTCTTGTGGCCATATGCATGAAAATTAAAGAAATAAAAAGAAAAAGGTTTAAAAGGGGCTTTACTTCTACAATCTCTCTTCACGTGTCCAAACTTGTTACATCCAAAACATAAACCTCTGAAAGGTTTGATCTCTTCTTTAGGTTCTTCAAGAATAGGTTTTTCTCCATCAATCTTTGCATCAAATTTTTCTTCTTGATTCTTGGAAAATTCATCTTCATTGAAGCCAACACTAGTTATGTCTCCTTTAGGTTTCCATCTCTCTCTTTATTCATCGATCAAGTCACTACTCATGTGAAGTCTCTAAATATGTTTCATAGCCTCAACAAGTTCACCTTTAATGATTTGATTATATTTTTCTAACTCCAGATACTTGTTCTTGTAGTGATCAAGTTTAGTCTTCATTTTTCCCATCAGAATATTAGCATCCTTTAAAGCTTCTTCTATTTTTTTTTTAGCATCCTTTTCTTGTGAAATCTCTTTAGCCCTCATTTCATGATTAAGATTTAAATTATCATTCTCTTGTTCAATTTTTTTTATCTGATCTGTATTATCATTGTCTGAATCCTCTTTTATTTGAACCATAAGATCCTATCTCTGACTTCTTGAAAGTTCAAGCTGATTTTTTAGTTTCTTAATGAATCCCTTAGCTCTTCTCAATTTTAATCTCAAGTTACCATTCTCTAGTTTTTCTTTGTCAAGGTATTCAAGTGCTTCTTCATAGTTTTCTTCCAAGCTTTCAGAATCCATCTTGATCTCCCTTAAGCTGTTAAAATTTCTCTCCAAGGGCCAATAGCTCTGATACCAATTGGCATGATTGAGTAATATTGAGAGGGGGGGGGGGGGTTGAATCAGTATTACATCACTTTAAATTAAACTTAAACCAATTCCAAATAAACCATAATATTTCTGAAATTAAAAGAATATAAGAAAATAACACACAACTCATAACACCATTATTTGTTGTCGAGGAAACCCTGGCCAATGGAAAAAATTAGTTGTGATGGTACCCACAAGCATGCACTAAAGTATAATGTTCCTGTTAGGAGACTTATCCCTGTTAGGAGCTAAGTATTAGATAGTAAATTTCCTTGTTAAAGTAATATCAACCCTGTTAAAGGAATACAACACCTTGTTGGGGGTACACTGAGCTTACAATTCTTACAACCAATACTTCTGTTATAAAGTGTTCTTAGTAATGAAAAAAAACAAGCATCTCCAATTCTTAGAAATTTATAGTTGTAGCTTTCAATAATATCTGTCAACCTTTGATCTTGCATCTACCATTAATCATCTCTTACATCTCTTTTCACATCTTACACTTCTTTACTTTATAAAATGTTCTTCATATATATATGTGTGTGTGTGTGTGTGTGTGTGTGTGTGTGTGTGTGTGTTACATCATTTAGTCATCTCGCAAATACAATACAAAATAGAATAAATACTTATACAAAAATTAAATACAATGTAGATGACCTTGTACTAGAAAAGTATAGGTAATTCACAATAACAATCCAAGTTTGCATGTTTGGATGCTTTCTCATACTCCCTCAATCATCATGACGGTTCAACTGCTCTGTTTCACTGTTCCACTGTATTTGCATGTCTTCAAAATACTCAAACTCTTTGCAATCAACACCAAAACACAAGGAAACTTAACTGAAGGTCATACATATCCCAAAGTGTCTTCCTCTAAGCTCACAATTGATCAACTATCATATACTATCTTTGCTGTTCAAAATAGTTCTGCTATACTCTATACTTCTGTTTCTATAGTTAGTCAATTTCAAGACTGTATCTGTAAAACTATACTTAACTCCAAGCGATCATTATATCGGATGTGTTTCCATAAATGACAACCCTCAAGTGTCCCATATCACTCCAATAACATCACTTTACAATAGGATCTACACCCAAGGGTTGTCCAAAATCCCTTCACCCCTAAGGTTTCTCTTCCCTGCCAAGGGTGAATGTGCCTTGAGACTCCCATACACAGATCTTACAACACATAACAAAAGAAAAAAAAACATATAACAAGAGACAAATCCATGCATTTTCCATTGCAAGCACACAAAGATTTACACTATAATTTCTTCAACTCTCATGCATAATCAACAGGTAAAACAACAATAATTAAGAGCATCCACCAACCTAGATCCAAGGTTATGGAAAGATTTAAAGAAGAGATTCATTTTTTCCAATTCCTCCCTCTTTCCAAAATCTCCATTGATTATAGAAGTCTATAAAGTTAGAGAGTGGTGTTCAAACTCCAAGTCTTTGAGGATCTCCCCTAAAAAGGCTCTACACATCTCCCACCATTATCTTGGAAGAAGGTAAAAATATTATTGGTTTGGTCTTCCCAAAACCCCCTTACAAGGTTTGTAAAAATGGGTCTTAGAAAAGGTGACTCAAAAAGTGGAACAAGTAAATGTATCCTAATCGAGGGTTGTCTATCCAAGACCATGCTTCCAAAAGTTAATTTTGGTCCATCTTTAAAATCCAACTTTTGGAGGGCTCTTCAAGTGAACCATGTATTTCCCTAGGGTTAAAAACCCTTACCCATAGGTATACCAAGCGGGCTTCCTAAAAATGATCAAAACTCAATCCTAGGTGTCCTTTTAACCTCTCAAAAACTCACCTTAAACTCACCTACAAATTTCAAGTGATTTGACCATAACTTAACTTCCCTAACCAAGGGGTTCACATGGTGATCCTATATGGTACTTTCCTAGGTTGGTTTCCATCCAATGCCCAAGTGGACATATCATTTCCACATATACACTTTACAAGTGCCAAGTGACACCACAGAATTTCACATTACAAAGACACATGGCATATCCACTTGGATGTCTACACAATTTACAATTTATAAATAACAATTTACAATTAATATACACCCAAGCATATATAATCAGGAAGTAAAGAATATTACAATGAGGTTCTGTCTCTTTATTAGACACAAACTTGGATCTCACTAATTTTACAATGGTCTAACCTTGGTTCCCCAATTTTATTTCCATGCTCAATTTTCCTACACACTAAATCCAAATATCAGTAGTCTAAGAAATCCCATGTATATAAGATATATGAAATAAACATCATTCATACATTTACAAAAAATCTATATCGTCACACAACCAATTTACAATTCAACATATCAAAATCAATTTAAACAGTTTCCACATAAAATCATATGCACATATAACCATATTTATGCACCTAACATTTAACTCTCAATAGGAATCACAATTCACCATAATTGAATCTAATTACCATTCCTAATTAATTCACATAAATCTTATACACTCTATTGCATCATCATAGCATTCATTAAATAAAATAAACATAATTTGAATCATAAATATATCATAAACCAATAATCATGAGCATTATAAAATAAGGTGCATCAAAAATCCCACATGATCAAATCTCTGTCATAAAGTGTATAAACCATAGTGCATGAAGATGAAGTATCAAATACTAGTTCTATCATAAGATAAAGTGAAAAGATATGACGAGATCAGGATGAGGCCTCAAATCCTCCCCCCTAGTCATGAACTTTCTCCTGGAGTTCATAAAAATATGTGGATATTGTTCTCTCATCTGTGTTGTGTCCTCCCATGATGCTATAATCTCATCATAACACTCCTACTAGACCCTAACCTAGTCCATCTCTCGGCCTCAAAGAGCCAAGATCAAGCAAGACAAAATGTGAATGGGCTACAAAGCTAGCTTCTCATTTGAATCCACCTATAAGGAATCCCAATTTATAATGTCAGACTCATCATAAACATATTTTCTCAAAATAGAAACATGAAACACATTGTGGATGCGTGCTAGGATAGGTGGAAAAGATATATGATATGCAACTGGTCCTATCCTCTCTGAGATATAAAATGGTCCAACAAACCAAGGTGTGAGCTTAGATCCATTTACAAAATGGATTGGACTCTTATGAAGTCGTACTATCAATAAAACAATGTCACCAACCATGTAAACATGGTCACTCCTCTTTGCATCTGCATACTTTTTCTGTCTATCATGTGCCTATTTAAGACATTTCCTAATCAAGACCACTTGTTGCTCCATCTTCTAGACTAACTACAATCCAAAAAATACCCTACCCTCAATCTTATCCCAAATGAAAGTTGTCTTGGAGGGTCTACCATACAAGCCTTGATAAGGTGGCATAGCCAATGATGTATGATGCCCATTATTATAGGAAAAATTGACTAAATGAAAGTAATCCTCCCACTTAACCTAATGGTCCATCACATAGATGAAAAGGATATCCTCTAATACATGGTTGACCCTCTCTATCTGACCATCTATCTCGGGGTGATAAGATGAGATAAAATTGCACCTGGTGCCCAATGTTGCATGTAACTCTCTCTAGAATGATGATGTAAAGAGAGGATATCTATCAAAGATAATATTACAAGGAATACCATGAAGTTTGACAATGTCTCGCAAGAAAACCTATGGAACTAATGGTTTCATGAATGTAGTACAAATGGGTGAAAAGTGGGCCATTTTGGTCAAATTTTCAATTGTCACCATGATGGCATGATAGTGGTGAGATGACATATGAAGAACAACAATAAAGTCCATAGATATTATGTCCCACATCCACTTGGGTACCTCATAAGGCTAAAGAAGTTCACTAGGATGGTGGTTCTATGCCTTAACCCTCTCACACTCAAGGCATCAGTTTACTAACTCTGCAATGTGCTACCTCATACCTAGCCAATGATAAAGTTATCTCAAGTCTCCATGAATCTTCTTGACACTAGGATACGTTGCATAAGGTTCTGTATGAGCCTCTATCATAATGAAATCATGTAATTACCTATAAGAAGGTACATAAATTCCACCTCTATGACATAAAAGTCCATCAGACTCCAACGAATAATCTACATACTTTTCCTCAAGGGGTCTTTAAGATTGGACCAACTCACAAATATCTACATACATCTTATCCTCATGAAAGTGATGTAGTATATGATCCCTCAAATTTGTGCCAGTGGACATAGAAGAAAGCTCATGTCATTTCCTACTTAAATAATCTACAACCACATTATCCTTCCCCTTGATGTAATAAACATCAAAATCATACTCGCACAAGAACTTCATCCATCTCCTCTACCGAGCATTAAGGTTCAACTAAGTGAATATTTACTACAAACTCTAATGATCTAAATGAATCTCAAAGTAATGTCCTAAGAGAAATTTTTTCCACCTCACTAAGGTGTGCACCACTTCTGCAAGCTCAAGTTCTAGGGTAGGGTAGTTGAGCTCATGATTCTTAACTTTCCTAGACTAATAGGCTGTATCTCACCCACACTGCATAAGAACTACCATGAGACCATGTAAGGAGGCATCTATGCAAACAAAAAAATCTACTAAAGGATCTGGAACTACAAGAATAGGTGTGGTGGTAAGTGCTTTCTTGAATTCCTAAAAGGCATTTTTTCACTTCTTTGTCCACTCAAATTTATTTCCCTTTCATTGAAGGGATGTAATGGGATGTTCCACTCTAGAAAATCCCTCAACAAATCACATGTAATATCCTTCTAGACCCATTAAACTCCTGACCTCGGTCATTGTGTTAGGTGCTAGCTAATATATGATAGCATCAATATTTGATGGGTCTACTGAGATCCCATCATGCCAAATTACATATCCTAAATATCTAACATTTGATCTGAAGAAAGAATACTTGGACAAGTTTCCATACAACTGATTATCCCTCAAACACCACAATACTTGTCTCAAGTGCTCCTCATTCTCTTTCTCGTCACGATAATATATCAATATGTCATCAAGGAACACTACCAAAAAATTATCAAGGAAAGTGCAAAATTATCCATTCATGATACTCATGCCTATAGCTGGAGCATTTGTAAGACCAAATGGTACAACTATGAACTCATAATGTCTATATCTAGTCTGGAATGTTTTCTTGTGGATATCACTCTCCACAATCCTCAGTTGATAGTACCCTAATTTAAGATCTAGCTTAGAAAATAGATGTGCACCCTGTAGTTGATCAAAAAAGTCATCAATCCTAGGAAGTGGATACCTATTCTTAATGGTTAATTTATTCAACTGTCAGTAATCCCTACATAACCTAAGAGAACCATCATTCTTCTTCATGAAGATAATTGGCGCACCCCAAGGGGAGACACTAGGAAGAATGTGTCCCTTCTCTAGAAGCTCCTCTAACTAAAACTTGAGCTCATTGAGCTCATTAGGGGACATCACTCATGGGACATCACGTATGGTGCTCTAGATACTGGCATGACTATTGGATTGAGGTCTATATAAAATTCAACCTCTCTATGGGAGACATACTAGGTAGTTTTGCAAGAGGCATAGGATGATCATTAAGTGAAGTTTCCTTATGCTCCTCTTCTTACCTATTACTGATAGTGATGGAAAATAACTGGAACACCTTTTGCATGCTCTACTTAAGCTGCATAGGAAAGATCATATGAATGGATACCGGCCTCTGAACTCCTAAAATTATTGTAGCAGTGCCATCATAATCCAAGCACTCCATCCTCTTCTAAAGACAATCTAACTTGTATCTATGGGCATAAAGACAATCCATGCCAAGTACTATACCATAAGATCCAAGATGAGTAATGTGCAAGTCTGTTAAGATGGTCATGTCACTAATTTGTCCTTGGAAATCCTTAACCAAAGAAGTAAAGGACACTCTAGATCCTGAGGCCAACTCTACCTCCCATATAACATCTTTCCTAGTTGCTACTAGCCTGCAATGCTCCAAAACCAATGGAGAAACAAATGAATCAGTAGCTCCTGAATCAAATACTATGATAACACTACTACCTTTGATCATACTTTTGGCCTCAATAATTGTGTCCTGGTGCTCTACCTAGTAGTTATCAACTACTAAAAATACTTTGTGGGACCTACCCATGTCCCCAACTATAGGCTCAGATGCTTCTACACGCTGACTACTTGCTTGAGGAAACTCTCTAGAAGAGCTCCTCATGGCACCACATGTGTAACAAGGTGCATGTGTTGGTATTTTTACACCTTGAGGTCTAGAGAACTGTGACCCTCCTATCCTACTAGAGCCACTGAATCTACCCATGGAAGACTACTGAGTCTGAGCTAGGGAAGTGGATGAAACATGTGACCTTTGATCCCTCCTAGGACCCAGTGATTACCATTTCTTGGGCTTAGAGCGCTGATGCCCCTGTGGAGGCCACTATATTTGACTCTATTGAGACTGATTTTGTGGGTGAGGGGGTTTGTAGGGTCCTGAAGCGTGTTTATGATTCCCCTTCCAATGAGGTTTCTGAAAATGGGAAGATTGAGGTGTGGGATTAAGGTTCTAAAACTGATCTCATGTTTCCAATGATCTACCATGTACCTCCTTTGTAATTAAAGCCTTTTCTATGGCTTCACTAAGGTTCCTTTATGCCTCTATGCATACTGGACCATATATTGCAGCATTAGTCCTTTGAAAAAATGGTGCACTCCGAGTTTCTCATCTCTCATATAGTCTACATATGGTAAGAGCTTGATAGATTTTATCTCATATTGCATCACTATGAGTCCCCTCTGCTAGAGATCATGAAACTCATCGATGAAACACTATCTAAAGTGTTTTGATAGATACCTATCACTGAACTGCTCCAAAAAGGTGTCCCAAGAGAGGGTGTCAATAACTAGGTTACTCTTAAATTCCTCCTACCTCCACCATGTAGAAGAAGTCCCTCTCAATAGGTATATAGATAATCACGCTTTTAGATTTATCCCATAAGGATGCAAATCAATGCACCACTCCAATCTCAAGATCCAAGCCTCGGCCTCAATCCCATTTGTAGATCCTATAAATGGTGGTGGTTGTAGGCATAGAAGCTCCCTAATTTGATCCCCTGTATCCTGGGGTGCTCTCTCAACTACTTCAACCACTATCTCTGGTGGTGGCTTTGGTATGTGTACTAACTCATTGTCATGATCAACCTAAGACAACACACAGCTAGGTGGAGGACACCTAGTACACTCTCTTCCTTCTATCCTATGTTCCTCTAAACTTCTGAGTTCTTCCTGCTGACCCCCTGGTTGTACTCTGTCTTGAATAATCCTAATGAGGTTCTAGAGTACATTTAGTACATCTTGGTTTGGGTTTGGTGGTTGTTTGGGAGGAGGCCTTTTCTCCTCTCTAGCACCTTCTACTTCTTGTTCTTCATTCTCTCATACCGCGTGAGCATGCATAGGGCCTCATCCATGCCAACAAGTTTGTCGCATAATAGGAAGCATCCTACACAAGCATTGGGATGTTCAAGTTGAAACATAATGTTTAAGTTGAAACATAATGCTTAAGTTGAAACATAGTGGTTTAAGGTTCAAAGTGTTAAAACCTGGCTCTAATACAAAAATGTCATGACCCAAATTTCAGCCAAAAACACACTAACAATGTTTTTTGAACTTAATAATTAAACTAAGGTAGTAGTTAAAAATGGTCCAAGTGGTTACTAAGATTTTACTAAGTTCACTACATATTTTAAATCTTTGATGAAAATGATCTTCTTCTAAGGGTATCCGAATAAAACTAAATGAGGTCAAGCGGAATCATGACAATCGGCAACATCCCTCGACGTGTTTACAAGGAGAAGCTCATTAAGTAACAAAGATAAACTATGTTTAAATAGACCTTAATTATGATAGTTAATATCTTCATTTTTTAATTATCTCCATTTAAATTTTGATTTAAAATCCCATTTAATAGAGTTTGGTAGTTATTATTGAACTACCATATTCAATTATGTACAGAAGGTGCCAATATTGGATTAACATTAAAACCTAACATAATCATCGTTTAATAAATCACGTTAATAATTTACTTATCCTAATTTAAATAAATATCAAAATTTATTTTATTACAATCTCATTGTACTTTATTGCTTTTATTAAGAATAAGTTAATTGATATTATCCACTTGATATAATACTCCATCCAAGTTCGGATCCATAGTAATTAAATTAATATAGATATCAATCCTAATACTATTACTAAGTTATCAACAATTAAATTAATTAAGATAATAACTCTCTTGAAGAATTCCCTAGCAACATCTTTATCAAGTAAATCAAATTTTAAAATATATCTCGTTCTCATATCCAATTTAATGTATCCATTAGGTATAATTACCAACCTAAAAAGGTTACTAAATAACTTCATTAATTAATTGGTTGGAGTTGATGGAAACTATCAACCTACAGCTCCAACATGGTATCAAAGCTATGTATTTAGTATTTTTTCCTATGTACTAGGCAGATGCAGTGGCTGAGTACCTATGCATATCGGTGAGATGGATCATTTACCATATGGACACTCTTCTTTCTATTTTGGAGGCTTCAGACTTGGTCTTTTTTGCCATCTCTATCTTTGAGTTTTGATGTTTGCCTTGTTTTCCATCCTAATTTGAGTAGTGTCATTTGAGGGCACTCAAATAGATTACAAGAGTTATTTTTTATAGTGTTTGCAACATCATTCTTCAGAGGTGTTCTACATGTTCTTTCTCTGTTCCTATTTTCTGGGACATTGTCTAGTTTGGAGACTTCTCCAGTCCTTCACTAGGATTCATCTCTTTTTGGAGAGGGGATTTTTGCACTAGGTTTTCTCCTTTTCTCATCTTTATAGAGATTTTTGTACTTGGGTACCTGATCAGGCCTTGTTGTCGGGACCCATTTTTACTGCTTTCAGTAGTTGTTTCTAGGTTTTCAACTTCTCCCTAAGTTTATCTTAAGAGGGGAGGGGGTTAGAGTAATAAAGTGATTCCACTTATTAATTAAATCATATTGAGTTAATCATTAAGTCACTTTTTTTTCTCTATTTCAGTTAAGCTAAACTTTAGGCATATAATAATTAATTCTTTTATTAATTATTATTATGAAACCTAGATTTTTCCCTTTTAGGGTTTAAATCACCTTCATAAGGTTTGATCTCTTTGTACTTTGTATTCCCTCTCTGAATTAATTTTTTTTCTCTTAGAACCTTTTTTGTCTCCATGCTTTGCTTTTGTAATAGGTTATTTTGCATGCAGATGATCTTGGCTTATGAATTCTTTGATTTCTAACATGAGATCAGATCTTCAGATCTTCATGCACCTGTTCTCTTCATGTGAGATTAGGCCTTGTTCATTAGATCTTTGTTTTCAAAAGGTTTTCTATTTCAGATTTTTGGTTTTTTTTTTTTTTTTTTTTTTTGGNTTTCTTTTTCAGTTTTTTGGTTTTTTTTTTTTTTTTTTTTTTGGGAGGGGGGGCTACCTATTTTTGGGAGCATTTTGGGACCAAACAGACCTTACCATCGCACTCAAAAGGACCAAAAACCTATATTTTCATATAATGTTTGTCAGTTTTGGCCTCCATTGTTACGAATAGAGGACATAAATCTAACAATTACATGTAGAAATATATAACCACTATCATAAAATGATAAACCAAATAGAAGAGAACACAAGACACAAAGATATAACGTGGTTCACCCAATCCCTGGGCTACGTCCACCAAACAACAAGTCCACTGCAATTATTATCCAATGATTACAATCTAATCGCAATATGCAATCCCTTACAACTCAATTCCACCATAAAAAATACATCATAATATAAAACCCTAACCCTAAGACAATTTATAAAATATTTATGCCACTTTAGGGTTAGAACATGTCGACCCAGAAAATAGCCAAAATAAGCCTAAAAAAATTTGCATTGCAGAAAGTGTAAAACACTTTCTTGGATAGTAATTTCCTGATCAGTCACCACAATATAACAATCTACCACTTGGGGACTGATCAGAATCCACATAAACCAATAATTCTCCCACTTGGAGACTGATCTTGTAGCTAAACCACTACCCTGTGAAGCTCCCACTGGATCCAACCTTCTTGGACTCTGCTGTTCTAGTAGTCGATTCAATCTAGAAGACCAACCAAAGCTGAACAAGAATTTAGCTTCTCCCTCATCACAACCTTTATAAACATATCTTCTAGATTATCATCTGTATTTATCTTTTCCATCTTTAACTACCCATCATCCAAAACTGACCGAATGAAATGGTACTACAACTGTATGTTCTTTGTCTTTGAGTACAAAGTAGAATTCTTCGCAAGATGAATGACACTCTGACTGTCTGAATACAAATAATTATCCTCCTATGGATGTCGCAATTCTTCCATGAAGAATTGAAGCCATATCATCTCCTTGGCTCCCTTTGTAGCAACAACATACTCTGCCTCAATAGTGGATAAAGCATTCACCTTTTGTAACCGAGATTTCTAACTCACTATTTTCCCACTAAAAATAAATACATAACTTGTAGTACTCCACCTGGTATCAATATCTCCTACCAAATATGAGTCAACATACCCTTGAACACTAGTAGTATATCCCACAAAGTTTAAACACTTATTGGATGTACCTCTCAAATATCTGAGAATCCATTTGACTGCATTCCAATGCTCAATGCCCGAGTGACTCATATACTTGCTAAAAAATCCCACTACATGTGCAATGTCTAGCCTAGTACATACCATAGCATACATTTAGCTTCCTACAACTGAAGCATCAGGTACCTTGGAAATTTTAGCATCCTCTTCTAGTTTCTATAGACACATCTCCTTAGTCAATTTCAAATGACTAGGCAAAGGTTTACTGACAAATTTGGCATCCTTCATGGAAAATCTCTGCAAAAACTTTTCAACATAATCAGCCATAGATAGAGTCAATTCCCTATTCTTCCTATCTCTTCAAATTTTCATACCAAGGATTTTTTTTTCTTCCCCCAAATCCTTCATAGCAAAAGAATGTGCTAACTATTGTTTCAACCCCTTAATGTGATTCATATTAGACCCAGCTACAAGTATATCATCAACTTATAAACATAAAATAATGTAGATGTCATCATCCAACTTCTTAAAATAAACACAATGGTCAGAATTACATCAAGTGTATCCATTCTCATTCATAAAAGTATTAAATTTAATATACCATTGCCGAGGTTCTTTCTTCAAGCCATATAAACTTTTCTATAGCCTGCATAGTAAATTCTCCTTACCCTTGACCTCAAATCCCTATGGCTGTACCATATATATTTCTTCATCCAAATCACCATAAAGAAAAGTTGTTTTAATTTCAAGCTGCTCTAAATGCAAATCTTTATTAGCCATAATACTTAAAATAGTACAAATAGAAGTCATTTTAACAACTGGAGAAAATATCTCATCAAAATTAATACCCTTTTTCTGTGCAAATCCTTTTAAGAGTAATTTGGCTTTAAATCATTTCTTACCTCCATCTTCTTCTTTCACCCTGTAAAGCCATTTATTATGTAAATTTTGTTTACCTGTAGGTAACTTACATAAATCTCAAGTCTAGTTTTTCAGAAAAGAGTCCATTTCTTCTGTCATTGCAGACTCCCACTGAAGTTTTGTATCCACCTGCATAGCTTCATTATAACATTCAAGTTCACCATCATCAGTTAATAAAATAGAATGCAAAGATGGTGAAAATCTATCTGGAGGTCTACTTAACCTTGTTAACCGTCTAACATTCATTGGGGTGTGTGGTATTTATTTTTGTTTTTGTTGCAGAGCATAAGGAACTACTAGAACATCACCTTTTGGAGTATCATCCAGTGCTACATAATCATTGTCTTTCTTCTCATGCAGTCACAACAGATCTTTGTACAACACTTTCTCATTGAATATGACATCCCTGCTTCTTATAATTTTATGATTTTAAAAATTGAAAATCCTATAGCCAAATTCGTCAATGTCATATCCAACAAAAACACATTTATTTGATTTTTCTTCCAGCTTGGTTCTATTTTCAAAATCTATATGTACAAATGCTTCACAATTGAAGGTTTTCAAAAAAGAATAACTCACCTTCTTACCAGTCCATGCTTCCTCTAGAATACCACAACCCAAAGGATTAGAGGGACCTCTATTGATTAAATAAAAAAAAGTATTTGTAGCCTCTGCCCACATGTTCAAGGGAATCCCAACATGCAATCTCATAGTCCTTGCATGCTCCATTATTGTCCTATTCATGCGTTCATCCACTCCATTTTCTTGTGGAGACCTTGGAACCATTTTTTTCCTATGAATACCATTATAGGAACAATAATCTTCAAATTATTTACTGCAATAATTACCACCATTATCAGATATGAGACATTTTTCTCTTTTACTATTCTCATTCTCAATGAATCTTTTCCAAATTTTAAAAGTTTCAAATACGTTAGATTTATGCCTAAGGAAATAAATCCATACATTCCTAGTTGCATCATCAATGAAAGTAACATAATACAGAGATCCACCAAGGGAAGATACATGAGCTGGTCCCTATACATCTATATGGAAAAGCTCCAATTTTTCATTTTTCTTTTCCTTCCCACCCTTTAGAAAACTAACTCTTTTTTATTTCCCATACACACAACTTTCACAGAAATCCATATTCACACATTTCAGACCTGGTAAAACTAACTTTGAATGAAGTGATCTCAAACCTTTCTCACTCACGTGCCCAATTATGTTGTGCCATAGTATTGTTTCGGTATCCATAGTGACTATTTAATTTTCTACCTGCTCAACCACAACAACTATTCCTGGACATTCACTTTTCTCTGTAACAATTAAAGTAGAAGGAAAAATATTACCTCTACAAAGATATAAGGTGCCACTTTCGAACATTTTTCTACTACTAAGGAACCTTTTGAAACCTTCCATTTTTTATCATTAAAATTAACTGTGCAACCCTCATCACCTAGTTGCCCTGCTGAAATTAAATTTCTACTTAGGCTTTGAACATGTCTTACCTCTTGTAGTAGCCAATGATTCCCATTCTTCAACTTAATCTTAATTCTTCCCTTCCCAACAATCGGACAGGGTTCATTATCTCCCAAATAAACTAGCCCAAAATCACCTTCATAATCAATAAAATAACTCCTATGGGGTGTAGCATAAAAAGAAGCCCCCGAATTTAGAACTCGTGAATCATCAACATTTTCAAGGGAAAGGAGAAAAACATCATCTTCAGATTTATTACTTACCACATTTGCCTCCTTACTGCCTTCTTGTTGTTAGAGTAATAGTCTATCAGGTTATTAATTAAATCATTATGATCTAATTACTAACTCACCTACTCACTCTAGTTTTCTTTAGCTAACCTTAGGGTTTCCCTTTTAGGGTTTCATGATTCCTTTATAAGGATTCACTTCTTTTGTTTTAGTAAGGAGATTGTATATTGTATTCAGTTTGTTGATAATAAAAGTTTATTCTTTCAACATGGATATCATGTCTCTGGCTTTTTGGCCGCCATAGCTTCTTCTCTCTTCTGTCTTTGCTTCTACTTTGTGATAGGTTTGCATGCAGGTGTTCTTGGGAGAATAGGGCATTTCCTATTTCTAACACTTGTTTGTCTCCTTATTTATTCTTCTGAGACCAACAATCTTTCTTCTTATGACGTAGTTTTCCACAGTACCAATAGTCATTAGGTCCTCTTTATTGAGACCTCTTCCCCTTTGACTTTCCTCATGATTTTCCATGATTTCTAGAGTTGTTTTCTCTATCTCTTGATCTGCCTTTTCTTTCTGCATTCAAAACACTACCTAATGTAGATCCACTTCAGCTTTTCCTACAAATATCCTCACTCAAAATAACACCAACAACATCATCAAATTTTAGGGTGTTTGAATTAGAAACAGAGTTAGTAACAACCATTATCAAGCCATTCCAACTTTTTGGCAAAGAACACAGAATCAAAAGAGCCCTAATATCTTCATCAAAATTTATACTCACAGAAGATAATTGACTAGTAACTATATTAAACTCATTTAAATGATCAATCATTGACCCACCTTCTACCATCTTCATTTTTTTTATTAAGTTTATTTAAGCTGCCGTTTCAGGAATCAAACACAAGATCATACTATTACAAAGAGAAACAACAACCAGTGCACCATAGGCCAATGCCTATCTTCATATTAAATAAATGCTTCATAAGAAATACCTTATTCGAAGCACAAGGTTTTCATACAACTTCGCTAGGGTGTCCATCAAATCTTTAGTTGTCTTTTCTTTTTTATATTAAACACCACTAATTGTGCCAGGCATACGAAAATGATGCCTAGTGCCTTTCTATCTAGAATATCTCAATCCTCCTGAGACATAGTTGTCACTTTCTTGTTCACTCCTTCTAATGGTCACCACAAATCCTTCTGATAGAGATAGTCCTCCATCTGCATTTTCCGTAACTGAAAGTTCTTCTCATTAAACTTCTCAACCTTCAACTTACCCACATCTGCCATTACTCCCACTTGACCATGAGACTCCCACTCAATCGTGAGACCTTCCTATAGAGGATAACTGAAATCAAACTTGCTTAGATACTACTTGTTAGTAATAGAAGACAAAAATATAACAATTACATGTAGAAATATATAACCAATATCAGAAAATGATAGACCAAACATAAGAGAACACAAGACACAAAGATTTAATGTGGTTCACCTATCCCCTGGGCTACATCCACCAAACAACAAGTCCAATATTATTATTATCCAATGATTACAATATGATCACAATACGCGATCCCTACAGCTCAATTTTTCCTTAAAACATACACCATAATAAAAAACCCTAACCCTAAGCCAATTTATATAATCTTTATGCCGCTATAGGATTTGAACATGTCAACCCTGAAATTATCCGAAATAATTCTAAGAAAATAATCGCATTGTAGAAAGTGTAAAACACTTTCCTGGATAGTACTTTCCTGATCAGTCACCACAATATAACAATCTCCCACACGAGGATTGATCAGAATCCACATAAACCAACATCCGTGACATCTGAAGGAATTTTTTTTCCTTATGACCGTACAAGTACAAATGCACAATTTTCAAGAAAAAAAGTCATAGAAAAATTTAAAAGATTAAAAAAAAATCACATTTTGATTTTTTATAAAGTTTTTTTCCAAAAAAAAGCTTTTGTAAAGTTTTTAAAAAATATTTTGTAAAGTTTTTTAAAAAACAAACTTTGAAAAGCTGTGTACCTTTTGGAAAGGATGCCTCCATGTGTAGGCAGTGATGTCAGTGCCCACAGGTAAGAGAGCATGGTAAAACTTGATAGCCACGAAACCCTCATACAACTTGTTTTTTTCCATAATGAGCAGCCTATGGTTTTTTTAGTTTATCTAGAGCAAACAGAGACCGATTTTTGACTTCTGTATATTGACGACAAGATCTTTCTGAGAAGGAAATATTTTTGGAGGTTAGATTCTTTGATTTTTACATCTTGAAGGTTTTTTTCCAGTCAAAGTTAGGGTTCCTATTTGCACTCTGAGAGCCATATCTTGCTTATCTGAACTCCGTTTTTTGGCTTTCACATGGCATTGGAAAGCTGGTTTCATTCTCTTTTTTCTTGTATGGGTCTCACACCCAGATTCTGCTCCCAATATTTTTTATTCATAATTTTTTTCTTTTTTGCAATCTGGTGGATATCTTGGATGTTTTAGGTCCTCAAATAATTTTTCATGCATGGAATAACTTATTTTTAGCTATTATTCATATTTCTACAGCTTTCTATCATTCTTGGATATTGCAGACATCAATTTCTGTCACATTTCTTTTTTTGCAAATGCACTAAAATAAAGTGTCATCTGATGCATGTTTGGGATCCTGCACATTTTGTGCTGTATTGTACTCGCACTCTGTTATAAAATTCCATGGGGGTTTGATTTTTTCCTTATTTTCCATCTATGTTTGTCAAGTGAGTGTTCCTTCCATGACATTAGCCTCTTTATGTGTGTCTAGTGAGTGTTTCTTCCATGACACCATCCTTTATTTATGCTTGTATATTATCCATCATGCAGTGTTTCTTGGTAGTCTGACTCAGTGTACCTGTCATGCCTCTTCGTGCTCAGCATTATGGGGGTTATTTCCTATTGGTTCTAATGCTTCCTTGGTTCAAGGGAGTGAGCTATATATTCAATATTTTTTCCTATGTACTAGGTGGATGAAGTGGCTGAGTACCTATGCATATCGGTGAGATGGATCATTTACCGTATGGACACTCTTCTTTCATTCCTATTTTGGAGGCTTTAGAATTGGTGTTTTTTTCCATCTGTATCTTTTAGTTTTGATGTTTTCCTTGTTTTCCATCCCGATTCGAGTAGCATCATTTGAGGGCACTCATACATATTACGACAGTTATTTTTTGACAGTGTTTGCAGATTCATTCTTCAAAGGTGTTCTACATGTTCTTTCTCTAATCCTATTTTTTGGGACATTCTCTAGTTTGGAGGCTTCTTTAGTCCTTCACTAGGGTTCATCTCTTTTTGGAGAGGGGTTTTTCCCACTTGGTTTTCTCCTTTTCTCCTCTTTACAGAGATTTTTGTACTTGGATACCTGATCAGGCCTGCTGTCGGGACCCATTTTTCCTGCTTTCAGTAGTTGTTTCTAGGTTTTTAGCTTCTCCCTAAGCTCATCTTAAGTGGGGGTGTAAGAGTAATAAATTGATTCCACTTATTAATTAATCATATTAATTTAATTATTAAGTCACTTTTTATTCTCTATTTCACTTAAGCTATATATATCTTTGTGTATATATATAGTTTAAAAGCTGATTTAAGAGGGGTTGTTTAATTTAATATGCTCTTTTTTTTTTTAAAATTGCAGGGAGAAGGGATGAACCCTTAACCTGATACCGAGTGGTAGTTGGAGTGGCTCGAGCGTGGGTTTATAGACATGGAGGATGATGTGGTTTCTCTTTACAACCCTATGTTTGTTTGGAAGAGGGCGACGAAGGTTATTGGGGTGGGTC
>MU224984.1:1186632-1200067 GCA_018584345.1 Thuja plicata
TTCAATATATTTACTTTTAAGGGGCACATTCATTGACATTTAGCATTTGGAATATGTTTGATTTCTCTTCGTGTGTGTGTATATATATATATATATATATATATATATATAATAATAAAAATAATAATAATAAAAATAGAGGTATAATTATTTATATAAATAGATGAACTTTCAGATTTGCATTTATATCAAAATATAGTTGCTTTTTTCTACTATATATAAATGTTTATATATACATATACACATAGTGTGTGTGTGTGTGTGTGTGTGTGTGTGTGTGTGTGTGTATCTGTGTGTGTATGTATTCTAAATGAATATACAACACTCATTTGAATGTGTTTATTCTTTTCAATGGGTATATGTAAAGAATAAAATGATGGGAATAGTATGGTGTGTTCATTTAACATAAAATCTCTTACATTTAAATATGTTGTGGGGGTAAATAAGATGCTCTCCTTATATCCTTGGATATGTAAATGAAAGATCCAAGTTGATTAACCCAAAAGGAAGGATCTTTGCATAAATGAATCAATCATTTGGAAACAAGAATAAGAAAAGGAAGATCTTAATTACCCAGGTTTGATTGATTTGATTAATGTGAATGTGTATTTTAGATTTAGATAGATTGAAAACCTTAATTGAATTGAATAGGAGAAATGCACTAACCTTGAAATATTGGAGATCAAAGAATGTTGTTTTCTGAAACCTGTATTGAGTTTCTATAAAATCTGAGATTAGATCTGGAATAGAAACACAAAGAGGAACAAAACCCAAAAATCATTTTCTATTCTGAGACAGTTTTGATTTGTACCCTCAAATAGATATGCAACTGTATTTCAAATGTAAGTAAGTGTGTAAATATGAAAGCTTGGATTCAATTAGAAACCATAAAAAGTCATGATTGTATGCTTAGAATCCACCTTGAGGAGAGAATGAAAGAGTCTTGAAGATGCACAAAATGATCTTGAAGGAAGATCACACCACCATGATGGATAGATCTAGGGTTTTGAATGATGAATCTTGAATGCTTGAATCGAATCCCTTCAAAGGCTTGAAAGCTCGAATACTTGATCTTCAATGGATAACTTGAATGCATGAGAGGAATAATTGAACACTTTGAAATCTTGAAAACATGTAGAACAATGGATGCTTAAAATTTTTGCTTGATGACTATTGCTTCACCTGACTTAGAGAAAATGAGAGGAGAAAACTTCCTTTTATATGAAACTAGGGCACAATATTCTAGAGAGGCTGACATAGGAGAATTAAATTCCAATTAAACACATGCCCCTAGAAGAGGACCTATATTAAATATAATTTAATATTTTCCACTTCGAAACCCAAAATAGCCGACTCGAAAGAGGGAAAATGAATTTTTGATGACCTCTGATAGCTGACTGACCTCCATATTTGAAAGGGGGACCCAGGTCAAGGTTGAGGTCATCCTTGACCTAGGTCAAGGTTGAGGTCGACCTTGACCCAGGGGGTCAGGACCCCTAGAAAACATGCCAGATGGGATGGAAGGTGCCCGGAGAGGCCCAATCAAGGTCCTAAATAGGCAGAGAAGTAGGAGAGGATACATAAATGAGGGGACAATATGATTGCGGTCAAAAAAATCCCCTAAGGAGGGATAAACATTCTTAACATGGAAGGGATTCTATGTTAAGATGATTTAAGCCCCCACTTTAGCGGGAGAATCTAAATCGAACATACTCACAGTAAAGTTAGAAGAAAGACTCTGGTGGATTGCAATGAGGTAGAACATCACTAAGTCAAGGACATGAGCCCCTAGACCAAGGATTATAACTTAAGATACATGCATAAAGATATGGAAGTAAAGATCAATCAATCATAGAAAACATACATGATTACATTAGTAAGACAGGAGAAACACTATAGATAACATAGCTTCATGATCTAATCCTACTAGCATGAAAGAGAAAGAGAGAAAAGAGAAAGTGATTTCCTTGCCTAGTAAGATGCCCACCTTACCATGAATCATCAAGGAGGGAGAGGCCACTAGGTTCACCCATAAACTATGCTATGTAATTGTAATGTGTATTCTGACAGTTTTTTGAATATCCATAGATCCACATTCTTGTATCACTATGGAAAAATATATAAAAGGCGTGTCTTTTTAGGACTTAGCAACTTATGTGCGTTACCTTCCAAGGATTTAACATATTGTAAAATTTAAAATACATATCTCTTCAGGATTTAGCAACTTATGTGCATTACCTTTCGAGGATTTAGCAAAAAATAAAAAATAAAAATGCGTCTCTTCAGGATTTAGCAACTTATGTGCATTACCTTCCGAGGATTTAGCATATTGAATTGTACTTGAATACATATCTCTTTTGGATTTAGCAACTTATGTGCATTACCTTCAGAGGATTTAGCATGCTGCAAAAAAAATGTTAGAACAAAAATGCATAATATAGAACAAGGGAGGCCGTGTATATGCCCCCCTCCTTAAGATGGAAAATACATATTATTTTGACATGTTAAGGAAAGAAAATAACAAGGATAAATCCTTCTTCAACATCAAGAAAATATCCATAGACAACACCAAATCCAAGCCAAGAAGGTCACAACTCCTATGAGGTCATGAAAGAGACGAATGCAAAGAGATATCATGCAAGAAGTGAAAAATTAACCCTTGTGAGGGAGAGCACATGATTCAGTTTCCAAGGTGAGAGATTTTCCAACCATGGAAACCCAATTTCAAACAAAGAAATAGGTAATGATCAAGGACATATATCCTCAATGCAAACCCAAATTTTCATGTATGTTGGATATCACATAATAGATAGATATTGCTTAACCAAGGGAAAAGTGAATCCCAGAAAGACAGAAAAGAAGGAGATGGAATCCTTGCCCCCCAAGCATAGGAACAAGGATGAAAGGGGACCTTTTATATAGCTCAAAATACTATGCAAGACAACAAGCCCCCAAATATTAGGCTAACATTGTTTACATAATATGGAGTTCCATAATAGGAACATACATGTTATTTAGAGAAAATAGGATTGAAATACAACTCATTGCCACAATGTTAAACAAATAATTTTACTATCAATGAGCTGCATAATCTTATAATGTAAAGCTTGACATTCATTAGTAGAGTGATCATGAAATCTATGATATAAACAAAAAGGAAGAATCTTCAAGTGTAGACTACATTTCGTTTTGCATTTAGGTCTAGTAATCATCTTAGCACGAAGGAGTTTAGGCAAAACAACCTCTTGGTCAAATTCCTTCATAGGGTCATCATGTTTTGAGATGTTGGTAACATTACTATGCTGTCGAGGATTAAATCCCAATCCCTAAGAATTCTCATCCCCCTCATTATGTAAGGGCATTTGAATTCTCTGTTTATGCTTAGCACATCCTTGACTACGGAATCCTTGTTTAACTAGTAAATGATACTCAAGACCATAACAAGAAGCCATATGAAAAGAAGTCAATTGAAATTTAGTAGTCACTATGTCATTATTAGTATGTTCGATAGATTCACAATAAGGAAAAACATAATATATCCTAGGAGAAGATGAGGTAGGTGCTTGATTCGCCATAGGATCATCACTAAGAGGGAGAGCATTAAGGTAATTCATATCATTTTCTGCTAATGCCTCATCACTAGAAGGAATCCCCATTAGAGGTAATGTATTAATAATGTTATCTTCTTTCTCTAAAATGTCTACATAAGGGGAGTGTGTTTTAGAAAAAGAGTCACCATCATGTATGAATATGTCATCCATTAATAAATCACCCTCTTGTATCAAAGCATCTTCACAAGGAGGAGATAAATCAATGTCTTTCTCCAAGGGTTTGTCCCAAAAAGTAGAATCATCCAAAATGGCTTCATGAGGAAGAGAGTAATCAACATCCAAACCCAAAGGTTCATCCCAAATAGGAGGATTATCATCCCTATCAATAAAGCACCTTGTAGGAGTGCCTAAAGCTTGATCCCTAAAGGGGAAAGAATTATATTCTAAAGTAGGCTCATAGAAAAGACATATATTAGGAGAAGAGTTAACATCAATCCTTAACTCATCTCCATGGAGGGAAAGGTTAAAGTCACCTTCTTGCTCTAATATATCCTTACAAGGTAATACAAGAGAGGACAAAGCAACATCACACACACTAAATGAAGTCTTTCTAGGTGTATCAATGTTGTAAATAGTGGAACATGAAGGTAACCATGCACACACCCTATGGTAAAGGTCAATTGAAGAGGTTATAAAGGAGGATGAAATAGGAATAGGATCGATGGAGATCTCATTCAAACCATTTTCATCCTCACTTCCATGTACCTCATTAAGGGATCTATTCTCTTGTACAATAAAATTTTCATCAAAGTATTCAAAACAAGAGTCAAACATGTTGAATACACAATAAAATTACAAGCATGTAAATGTTTTTGTGTTTTTAGAGAAAATTTATATATATTTTTAGTGTATTTTTGGAATATAAATGCAAGAGTATAAAATAAAACTTACTTCTATGTGCATGCAATATTTAATATGAAATGTAAATCTAACACCAAAGAGAAAGAGTTGTCTATTGCAGGTTCACCAAAATGTAAAGGATAAAATGATGGGAATTATATAGTGTGTTCATTTAACATAAAATACCTTACATTTAAATATGTTGTGGGGGTAAATAAGATGATCTCCTTCTATCCTTGGATATGTAAATGAAAGATCCAAGTTGATTAACCCAGAAGGAAGGATCAATGCATAAATGAATCAACCATTTGGAAACAAGAATAAGAAAAGGAAGATCTTAATTACCTGGGTTTGATTGATTTGATTAATGTGAATGTGTATTTTATATTTAGATAGATTGAAAACCTTAATTGAATTGAATAGGAGAAATGCACTAACCTTGAAATATTGCAGGTCAAAGAATGTTTTTTTCTGAAGCATGTGTTAAGTTTCTGGGAAATCTGAGACCGGATCTGGAATAAAAATGCAGAGAGGAACAAAACCCATAAATATTTTTATGTTTTGAGACAGTTTCAATTTGTACCCTCAAGTCAATATCACCATTTGCTAGAATTTTTGATTGCGCCCTAGGTCACAATCAGCCTAAAAAGTCTCAGACTGGAATTCTATTTTTGGATCCTGAAAGTTTGCCAAAAAGGGTATTCAAATCTCCGTCTCGATGTGCTGTTCCAAACCTGTACCTACAAGAAAAAGCGGTTTGTTTGTTGGGGGGAGGGGTTTTCCTTAGTCAAACCCCAATTTAGGAATTAAGCTTGAAATCAATAATTGAAATAAAGAATGCTTGCAAGTAGTAGAAGTAAATCTAATAGTGAAGCTATGATATTCAATTAGATATGCAATTGTATTTCGAATGTAAGTAAGTGTGTAAATATGAAAGCTTGGACTCAATTAGAAACCATAAACCTCCATGATTTTATGCTTGGAATCCACCTTGAGGAGAGAATGAAAGAGTCTTGAAGATGCACAAAAGGATCTTAAAGGAAGATCACACCACCATGATGGATAGATCTAGGGTTTTGAATGATGAATCTTGAATGCTTGAACCAAATCCCTTCAAAGGATTGAAAGCTTGAATCCTTGATCATCAATGGAGAAATTGAATGCTTTAGAGGAAGACTTGAACACTTTGAAAGCTTGAAAACATGTAGAACAATGGATTCTTGAACTTTTTTCTTGATGACTATTACTTCACCCATTCCCCTGAAAGATGACCTATATTAAATATAATTTAAGTTTTGCCGCTTCAGAACCCAAAATAGCCAACCCAGAAGCAGGAAAATGAATTTTTGATGACCTTCGACAGCTGACTAACTTCCAGATTTGAAAGGGAGACCTAGGTCAAGGTTGAGGTCATCCTTGACCTAGGTCAAGGTCGAGGTTGACCTTGACCCAAGGGGTTGGGACCCTTGGAAAACATGCCAGATGGGATGGAAGGTTCCCAGAGAGGCTCAATTAGGGTCCTAAATAGGCAGAGGAGTAGGAGAGGATACATAAATGAGGGGACAATATGATGGTGGTAAAAAACACCCCCTAAGGAGGGCTAAATTTTCTTAACATGGAATTCCTTCAATTTTAATACGATACAATATATATTGAGGATGTCTATTTTATTTAAATAGGAAAATGCTAATGTAGTCATTTTCTAAAACGGAAGTACATGGCTCACTCTTTTTGACTCAAATTAACAAGCACAAAAAAAAAACTAGCTTTCATACAAAAGATTCTATTTATCTTATTTTTATTTGAAGCATAATTCATCAACTCACATCCAAATATCATTTTTTAGAATTTAACATAATAATGAAATTGAAGAAAAATGCCTTTCATTAATCTTTCAAATATATGAAATAAAATAAAAGTTTTTAAACTACTAGTTTAAAATAATATTACATTTACACTTGAAGCTTCTCCATCCAATAATAATCATACATTACTTCCTTTTTACTAGAATGGCTTGATTACATGGTCTTAGCCACATAGGCTTTCACATTCACACAATGAGGTTTCAACACAAATTCTTTCCTTTCCAAGCTATTTTCTTTCTTTCATCAAGAATCCAACCAAGAGAAAACCTACAAATAAACTATGAAAATTGACCATGGGAGCTCACCTCCTAGCCTAGGACTCAAAGAGACAACCCCCGTGCTTGGGAAACCAAGAATAGATAGGTTACACTCATTAAAATCCAACAACCTCAATGCAAGATTAATCCACAAATGACTCCCATCCAAGGCTTCATAATGGGTCTCACAATGACCATAAACATGCGGGGAAGGTGGACCAATTACCCTATGGGGGAACGCCAAATTAAACAAGAATTTGTAGGCCTTCTCAAGGATTTCAAACAATATCAAAAATCTCCTCAATGCACATATACGACCCTTATGAACCCTAAGGAAAAAAGAAAAAAAAACCACTCTTATGATCCCAAATGCATAGCAAAAATATGGCATCATGTAGCCCATACTCCATGTATTTTCCCTCTCCTCCATGAGGAGAGACTCTGCACCCAAGGGTTGTCCAAAATCCCTTTACCCCTAAGGTTACTCTGCCCTCCCAAGCATGAGTGTTCCTTGAGACTCCCATACACAAATATTACAACACATCACAAAAGAAAAACACAATAGAACAAGAGACACATCGATGCATTTTCCATTGCAAGCACACAAAGATTTACACTATAATTTCTTCAACTCTCATGTGTAATCAACAAGTAAAACAATAAGAATGAAGAGAATCCACCAACCTAGATCCAAGCTTAGGGAAAGAGTTAAAGGAGAGCTTTCTTTTTTCCAATTCTTCCCTATTTCTAAAATCTCCACTAATTATAGAAGTATCTAAAGTTAGAGAGTGGGTGTTCAAACTCCAAGTCTTTGGGGATCTCCCCTAAAAAGGCTCTACACATCTCCCACCATTATCTTGGAAGAAGGTACAAATAATATTGGTTTGGTCTTCCCAAAACCCCCTTACAAGGTTTCTAAAAATGGGTCTTATAAAAGATGACTCAAAAATTGGAACAAGTAACTTGCATCCTAATGGAAGGTTGTCTATCCAAGACCATGCTTTTAAAAGTTGATTTTCGTCCATCTTGGAAATCCAACTTTTGGAAGGGTCTTCAAGTCAACTATGAGTTCTCCTAGGGTTAAAAATGACCCTTACCCATAGTTATACCAAGTGGGCTTCCTAAAAATGATCAAAAGTCAATCCTAGGTGTCATTTTAACCTCTCTAAAACTCACCTTAAAATCACCTATGAATTTCAAGTGATTTGACCATACCTAAAGCTCCCTAATGAAGGGGTTCACATGGGGATCCTTTATGGTACTATCCTAGGTTGGTTTCCATCCAATCCCTAAATGGATATGTCATTTCCACATATACACTATACAAGTGCCAAGTGACACCATACAAATTCACATTACAAAGACACATGACATATCCACTTGCGAGTCTATAGAATGTACAATTTACAAATAATATACACCCAAGCATATATAATCACAAAGTCAAATAAATTAAGATGAGGTTTTGTCTCTTTATTAGATGCAAACTTGGTTCTCACTAATTTTACAATGGTCTAACTTTGGTTCTGTGATTTTATTTCCATGGTCAATTTTTCTGCACACTAAATCCAAACATCAGTAGTTTAAAAATCCCACATATATAAAATATATGAAATAAAAATCATTTAGAAATTTATAAAACATCTATATCATCACACAACCAATTTACAATTCACCATATCAAAATCAATTTAACCACTTTCTACATGAAATCATATGCCCATATAACCACATTTATGAACGTAACATTTAACTCTCAATAGGAATCACAATTCATCATAATTGAATCCAATTACCATTCCTGATTAATTCACATAACGCAAATATATTCTAATGCATTATCATAGTATTCATTAAATCAAATAAACATAATTAAAATCACAAATGTATCATAAACTAATCATCATGAGCATCATAAAATAAGGTGCATCTAAAATGCCACATGTTCAAATCCCTGTCATAAAGTGTATAAACCATAGTGCATCAAGATGAAGTATTAAATAATAGTTCTATCATAAGATAAAGTGAAAAGATATGATGAGCTTTGGGTGAGGCCTCACATTCTCCCCCCTAGGCATGAACTTCCTCTTAGAGTTCATAAAAAAGATGGGGATATTGTACTCTCATCTTTGCTTCATTCTCCCATGATGTTGTCACTTCATCATAGCAATCCCACTTGAACCTGACCTGGTCCAAATCTCGACCTTGAAGAACCAACGTTTGGTGAGACAAAATGCAAATGGTATCCAAAACTAGTTTCCCATCCGGCTCAACCTGTAAGGATTCCTAATCTATAACATGAGACTTGTCATAAACATATTTTCTCAAAACAGAAACATGAAACACATCGTGGATGCCTGACAAGCTCAGTGGAAAATCTATATGATATGAAACTTGTTCTATCCTCTCTAGGATCTCAAATGTTCCAAAAAAGTGAGGTAAGATCTTAGAGCCCATTCCAAAATCTATTGGACTCTTATGCGGCCGCACTCTCAAGAAAACTGTGTCTCCAACCATGTAAAAATAGTCAGTCCTCTTTGCATCTGTATACTTATGTTGTCTATCATTTGCCTCTATAAGACACTTCTTAATCAAGACCACCTACTTCTCCATCTCCTAGACTAATTGTAGTCAAACAACTACCCTATCCTCAATTATATCCTAAATCAAAGGTGTCTTGCAGGGTCTATCATACAAGGCCTGATAAGGTGGCTGGTGCAGGAGCACCTAGGGGTTAGGTGTGCTCAACCCTCAATTTTTGGTTTGTAAGAGATTTTCAAGGTCATGTGCATAAATAAGGATGTTTTAAGAGTCTTTTGGTGTGTTTTTGTGATTGTTGTGTTTGTTGTGGAAAATAGACTCAAGCATTGCAATGTAAGCCCAAAATGGAAAAAATGTGAAGAATGACACCAACTATGTATACGATGTTGTATTTAGGTGGTAGGAATGTTTGGGGGATTTATAGGTATGTTTAGGAACCCTTCAATTGGGTTTATGCATTAAAATGTAAAAATATGTAAAAAGTTGCTTGAGCAACTTTGTAACTTTTCAATATTGCATGACAATATTTCAGAAAAAAGTTGAAATGTGACCTAAGGAAGTCATGGGTCAGAAAAATTGGTTGGAACATTGTAGGAGGAAATATTTAAGGTCTCATTAATAATTTTAGAAGGTTGGCATTTATTTGGCATGAACTCCAATAGAAAACACTTGACAATGTCTAAGAATGAACTCTGTTTCTCAAAATTGTTTGCATTCGAGTCCAATGGATTGAATAAACAACTTTTTCCTTGTAGATAGTTACTTTTCATTGTTTTTTCTTTGTGTGCACTCGTTGTGATTTCTTTTTCATAGTTGTTTCATGTAATTTATTCTTGTCTTTGGTTCTGAGTCTCTGGACTGGATAGTGTCTACATAGATAATGTGGCTCCATCTTGAGTTCCCACTGTGGAAAAGACTTGGCCCTTGGGGGAATGAAAACAAAGTCTTTGTACAGTAGGTTTATTTTTGTTAGGGTTTCATAAGTGGTGTTTGAATATTTTAAGATCTTTCCCTAGGCTATCTCTTCCAATGCCTTGGGAATGTTTGGAAGGTTCATACAGAGTCTTGGTGGAAAGTTGGAGGATTTTTTGAATCCATTTGCATGGATCTTTCATTGAAAGTTTGAAAACTAGCCTATTTTCTTATAAAATAGCCAACTTAGGGTTTGGAAAGTGTAAGAATAGTCAAAGGGCCAAGACCAACAAAATTTGTAATGGCTTCCCAAAGGGTGTTTGAATCACCAATGTGTTTAGAGAGTTGTGTGTAAGTTTGGAGAATGAAAGCCCAAAAACTTCAAAATAGGGCTAATTGAGACCTACTAGGCTAGTAGGCCTTAAAAATAGGAAACTTGGAAGTGATGGGGAAATGAAATTTAGATCATTCAAGAAGATTGATATAATGATGGAATTGGCTAGTTTACAATCCCTAGACTCCTCCAAGGTGATTGTGAAGGGGCTAGTAGCATGGTGAATGAACTTACCTATGTGAGTTCAAGTGGAAGACCATAAGGTTGTATACATTTTAAATTTCTAGTCAAGCTTTAGGATATTGGAGTGCCATGAATTAAAACCTCCTAAAGTAGTAGGGTTCTAGTGATAAAGAAGCCCTAAGAAGTCCTATGAGATACTTAGCAAGAACTAGGATTAGTTCTTAGGAGAGCCTCCCTATTAGTGGCATATCCAATGATGTATGATGCCCATTGATATAGGAAAACTTGACTAAATGCAAGTACTCCTCCCACTTAACCTAATGGTCCATCACATAGATGTGAAGCATATCTTCTAACACCTGGTTGACCCTCTTTGTCTGATCATCTTTCTTAGGGTGATAAGTTGTGCTAAAATTGAACCTAGTGCCCAATCCTTCCTGCAACTCTCTCTATAATGATGATGTAAATAGTGAATCTCTATCAGAGATAATCTTATGATGAATTCCATGAAGTCTGAAAATGTCTCACAAGAAAACCTATGCCACTTTTGGTGTAGTGAATTTAGTATGAATGAGTGAAAAGTAGGCCACTTTGGTCAACTTGTCAACTGTCACCATGATGCCATTATGACACTGAGATGACATAGGAAGACCAACAATAAAGTCCATAGATATGATGTCCCACTTCCACTGAGGTACCTCATGAGGATAAATAATCCCACGATAATGGTGGTGCTCCACCTTAACCATCTAAAACTCAAGGCATCGGGCTACTAACTCTTAAATCCGCTACCTCATACTTGGCCAATGATAAAGTTGTCTCAAGTTTGCATGCATCTTCTTGACTCTAGGATGCGATGCATAAGGTGCTCTATGAGCCTCTAGCATAATGAAATCACACAATTCCCTGGAATAGGGTACATAAATGCATCCTCTATTACATAAAATTCTATTGAAATATAATGAATAATTCACATACTTTTCCTCAAGGGATCTCTAAGATGAGACCAACTCAAAAATCTATGCATATATCTCATCCTCATGCAAGTGATTTAGTACACAAGTGCTCAAATCTATGCTAGTAGACCTAGAATAAATCTCACATCATCTCCTACTCAAATTATCTACAACCACATTCTCCTTTCCCTTGATGTAATGGACATCAAAACTATACTTGCACAAGAACTCCATCCATCTCCTCTGTTGAGCTTTAAGGTTCGACTGACTCAATATGTATTGCAAACTTTGATGATCTAAATGAAGCTCAAATCAATGTGCTAAGAGAAAGTGTTTCCACCTCACTAAGGCGTGCACCACATCTGTAAGCTCAAGGTCATGGGTAGGGTTGTTGATCTTGTGAGTCTTAATTTTCCTAGACTCATAGGCTATAGCTTTCCCACCCTGCATAAGCATTACCCCCAAACCATCTAAGGAGGCATCTATGCAAACCAAAAAATCCACTAAAGGATCTAGAACTACAAGAATAGGTGCATTGGTAAGTTCTTTCTTGAGTTCCTAAAATTCCCTCTCGCACTTCTCTCTCGACTTAAATTTCTTTCCCTTTTTTTGAAGTGATGTAATGGGATGTGTCATTCTAAAAATTCCCTCAAAAAAATGCATGTAATATCTTGGTAGACCCATGAAACTCCTGACCTCGGTCATAGTGGTAGGCACTGGCCAATCCATGATGGCATAGGTTATGGACCTTGGATCTATATGAGATCTATATATAATGCTTTGGAGAGCTAAAGCATGTCCAAGAGACATGGTCTCTATTGATCCTTATAATGTGTAATCCTAGTGATGTGGACTGATGTGTTGTATAGATGTACATCTATTGATGTTCATTTTTTAATATTTGAGATAGAGTAGGTCATCATGATTAGTTAATATGGATATCATTAGGTTTCATGATATTTGGTTTCTATTTATATAAAATATAGATATGGAAAAAACTTCACAGATGAATGTCTCTTATAAATGAAGAAATATTTGAGAATTTTGATATTCTTAAGATAATTAAGTGATCCAACTTTCATATCTTGGTTTCATGCTAATGAAATGGTGGTGTTTTGAGTGAAATTGATTAAATTTTTGTACCTATTATTTATGAGATAATTAAAATGTATGATAATGGTGACTTTGAATAAGAGAATTTGTTTTTAATGCATTGATGGATAACCCTTTTTCACGAGGAATTGATCTATACTTGATGATATATTTTAATATGCATAAATTTTTATTACTTGTGAAAGGACAGTTTCCATGTCTCTATTTGTTTGAAACAAAACTAAATTTATAATAGTGAGTAGGAAAATGAGTATACATAGATATATATTTTGTATGTTATGAGCCTAACAACTTTTATTAAGATTATTTTTTTCTATATCCTTAAATGAATTCTCGGATAAGTATGTCTATGATATTGATTAAATTGTTTTTAGGACTAATGTGTGAGGTGGTTATATATTAATCATTTTTCACTTCCAGTAATAAGTCAAATCTTGGGAGGAGGATATTTTTCCTAACCCTAACTCAACAAAGTAGGTATTTTGAGCTTGATTTTATGCTTAAATTCTATTTGGTTAAGGCTGTTTGGTTTTTTAAGATCCTTTCATGATTTTGTTTCTACACATATGAGTGTTATATGACATTAGCTATGTAAATAGAGGTACTTATCTAATCTATTCTGGTAGCCTATTCATAAATATTTCATATTTAGATACTCAATAATTCTACTTATGATACACATATTGATGTTGTTAGGCATATTGCTTATAGTTTATAGTACCCTTCTATGTCTTTCTATCTCTACTCAAGTGTGGAGAATATTGTAGGACATATACATATACATATACATATGCATATATATTTATACATACAAATATATATA
>MU224984.1:1208904-1237741 GCA_018584345.1 Thuja plicata
TATATATATATTTGTTTGAGTGGCTTTCACACCTTTTTACGGTGAAAAGACACAACTCTTATTACAAATTATTTTGAAAAAATAATAAACTAACTAAAAAATAACTACCTAACTTTCGGATTTGGCTTTGGTCGAAAATCCAAAACACCTCATGAAAAGATAATATTTCTTCTAGAGATAGGAAATTTGATTTCTCAAACTGGGTCTTTTTTAGATTTTCAAAATTCAACCATCTTTATTCTCTGTCAAAATCATCTTTGTAGCAGGTATAAATTCCAGCATTTTCTGAAGGCTTCGATTAGTTAGTTCTATTTATTTGTGTCATAAAGCTTCCTTCCTTTGATCTTTTTTTTTTATGGAGAAACATGCTTCTTAATAATGTATTGGGAATTATAAATTATCAAAATTTAGGGTACCACCAGAACCAAAGTATAAAATGTATCCAGAGGTTGCTTCACAACCTGATGACACTGATGCATTCTACGACATTCCACCTAGGGTTTTACTAATTGAAGATGTACGAGCCTACATAGATGTCAAGATCAATGAGATAGGAGATCTTGAGATTGATCAAGCTTATAAGAAGTTTTGTATAGGAGAAACCATCAAGGAGGAACACGAACACAAAGAGGTCAAAGGGATGACATGTGCCCTAATGTTCTAGAGGGACTTTAATACCAAACGGATTTGGGTAGTATTGAGCATAGTGCACGACCAAAAGATGTGGCTAGATGAGACAAAATTGATCACTAGAGATGTGATACATGTTGTTACCAATTATCCTATAATTGACAAGGCCAATGCTCTCAAACACCATTCTCCTCTTGAGATAGAGATGATGACAGGTGCAGTATGGGATAACAGAGGATTGAAGGTTAACACCATCATTGATCTACAACTCAAGTTTGGTGCATGTGTACTAGGTTACAAGATATACCAATCTAGCAGGTTAAACAACATAACATGTGGAGCAGTTGAAAATTCTTAAACTATTGTAAAGAAAGGTCTACAATTGGATCTATCTAAGCTTCTACTGAATTAATTGGATAAAAACATGGGGAAAATCAAGTCTACAAAGTCCAATTCATGTTAGTTCGGATCGCTTTTAATCCATACATTTTTTCTACTTTCAGAACTTATTTCCAGCTATAGGAAATGTCAACTGGCATACCACTCGACCAGTGACCATACAAATTAGTGAATTCATCAAGTCACTAGGTGACACCTTTGTATCAGTTATGGATGAATACTTCACTAGATTTAAGGAAAGAATGTAGAAAAGAATGAAGATACCAAAACAACTGACCTAGAAAAGTATAAGACTAACATTTTCTTTATGGTGGACACTGACAAAACCTTTATCAAACTAGCTGTATTGAGGACAGTATGGTTAGTACCACTTGACTATGAAGTCAACATAGATCAAGCCACCAATGCTATTAAAGCATTGATAAATGAACTAGTGGGCAAGTCACAACCTAGGTTTAGAACCTATGAAGAAGCCAAGGAAAGAATAAAAATAGGCTTAGTTGTGAAGAAAATTGATAGAAAGAAAGAGAAAATGGTAAAGACACTGAAGAAAAAATTGTCGGTAAATGATGAAGATTCTGAACAAAAGGATGACATTGAGGGATAGTCAACCGTTAGTGAAGAAGAAGATTTGAGGGACTCTAAATCTACAGAGTTCGATGCACCACCACCACTAGAAAAGAAACCAAGGACAATGGCTGCATCAAGGACTAGAAGTCAAAGAAATAAAGACACAAGTGCATCCTCAAACTAGGAAACATGCATCATCAAAAAGAAGAAAGTTCATCAGAACTAAGGAAGACATAGAGTACATCGAAAAAGATGAACAACCAGCTAAGAATAAGTTCCCTATCACAATTGATGAGGTATGTGCATCAATGATCAAGGCAGGTTCAATAATAGACCCTAAGATAAGGAAATGGCTAACACTGGATCTCGAGGATCAGAATAAGTTAGAGGAGGCAATCATTACAAAAATGTGCATATTTAAATATGTACCAATAAAGTTTGAAGGTAAAATTCCTAAAGAACTTCTAGACAGAATTTCAGCAAGGTGGACATATGCACTAAAGGAAGAAAAATCAATAAGGGAAAGAGCCATAGTTTCTATTATGCCACCTGAATCTAAGATGAAAGAGATTGAAGAAATGATGAAGTTGCATTCCAAAAGTTCCTCACCAAAATTAAGAGCCTACAAAGTGCTACAGGGACATCTAATTGAGCTTGACATAAAAGGTTAGGCTGAATGGAGAAAAATACTCGAGGTACCCAAAAAAGGACACAATCCCCGAGCATGTATTAGAACTCACCGACAAGCCACACAATGAAGAAGATCAAGCTAAATTGAGCCCAGAGAAAATTATTGTAAATCATGGTGAGGATGTAAATGAAGAAGAATTGAACATAGCAGCTAACAAGGATATGGACACTACAGATGAAACATTCACTGATAATACTATTATTGACATTACCAGAGAAGATCCTGCAGATGGAGTAAAGAAAGATGAAGATGTCATTGTTTCCCTAGAAAAAACTGAGGAACAGGACACAACAACAGATATTGCTCAAGTAGATACACTAGGAAAAATACCACTATTGATACAAGCTATCAATATTATCTCAGAGAAGGAGAAATCACCTAAAAAGGATGCAAGCATACCTAAGGATAAGGGTGCAGAGGAACCGAAAAACACATTTGATGAGAAGAATAAAGATGGAGAGAAAAAATAAACAGGAGGAGAACAAAAAGACAAAGGTGAAGAAGAGAAACAAGGTGATAACATTCCTAAGGATACTAAAGGAGATGTTGTAGATAACACAAAGGTAGATGTGGAGAAATCCACTCCCAACCAATAGGAAAACACTGAGCAATAGGATACAAGTACACATACACCAAATCCTTCACCAAGAACATCAGACCAATCAAAGGAACTTGCTATGGTACTGCATACAGGTCCCTCCACAACTCTATCCAAGAAGAAGAATAAGAAGAAGAAGAAAAAGAATCTAGTTAAACTAGAAGATATTATTGAGATACTAGTCTATGATCCAGGGACATTGGATCTAGAGGAACTTACAAACTATACATAACTATGTAGAAGAAAAGCTATCTAGGATAAGATTAAAAAGGAAACAAAAGACACACATATACTTGAAACAACAATGGATATACTTCAACAGATAGTACTTGATACATAAATTGATCAAAATGCATCAATCATTGATCAACTATCCATTCTTATCGATGCAATCCAATCACAGAATGTGGATGTAGAAAAGGCAATTGAAGAATGAGCAGAGCAAAAGTATCAATATAAATTAATAGATAAAATCAGCCAAGAAGTGACAGAGAACAAGGTGAAGCTGTCTGAAAAAGTAAGTGAGTTAGAACCTATCATTTCAGAAGAAAAAGCCTTAGTTCAAAAGTGAAGCACATTACAAAAATTCAGTCAGGAGAATAGTGAAAAGATATAAAAATAGATGCAGATCTTACATTTAGTGCTCAAAGTCTCTCGACAACTAACTATGCAATACAGTTGCATTATGAAAAGGTAATGGAAGCAAAGAAGTCAAGACTTCAAATTCAAGAGGTAGGATCAAAGTTTAGGGATGAGGTAACTGAGCTACAGGCTCTACTACTACCCAAACTTACACTACTGCAACAACATATGACAATGACAAGACAATTAATTGCCACGCCAGAGATGTCTGTCACCAAAAAAATCTATGATATGCATGCAAGGATCACATTGGAGCACATGGCTCTAGAGCACCTTCAAGAAAAATGGGAGAAGATGATGGAGGACATGAACAACTATAACTCCCACATTTTTGACAAGTTGTAAGTAATTACACCTTTGCCATTTCTATCAAAAAAGGGGTAAAATGATATGATACAAGGGGATACAAGGGGGAAAATGTTATGAATAAAGGAGATAATAAGTGTATATATATACTATATGGGCATATACATAGGGGGAGTCATAATGACAAGGTGAACACATGGTGTACATTACTAAACATTTTAGTATTTTGTACAAATTAGTTTTTGAAACTAATGTCAAAGGGGTAGATTGAAGACATATTTTTTCCATAAGTATGAAAGGATTTTTTTTTGAAACCGTCGGTAACATAAACACTAAAAGACAGGTTTAGTGAAACCTGACATACAAGTTCAAGGGAACCTGATTACATAGTGCAACCCAAAAATGTTACAAAATGAACCCGGTAGAGAAAACCCAACAGAGCAACCTAAAAAAATAGATAACAAAGGAACCCCACAGACTACAGAGCGTCCCGAGCACCAGTCTACCGAGAGACAGTTAGAATTATGAGAAATGTTGATTTGACTTCCACGTCAGATAAAATACTTGTGTTTTATATTTAGCTTTTTAATTAGCTTTAAATCCATTTCTTGAGGGACAAGCAATGTAATTGTTATTGGTTTAGTCAGTCTAACTAGTTAAAAACATGCAAACTAGGAGATCAAGGTCAAGTTGTAAACCTTCTATCATAGACTTATCATTGCTATATGTGAAACTCATTTAGGTCAAACTCATTGTATAAATAGATATGTAATCTATCAGAACATGTGAGTGATGATGATTATAGCTGAGGAGCACATCTATGGATCAAACAAAGAGTTTTATGTAGAAGAACAACAAAAGATGAAACAAGTTATCAAGAACCAGATTTAAGGCTACCGGGTAGAACAAAGGTATTAATCAATCACTATAGGTGATAAATATACATGTAATTTTTATTGGATCTGTAATCAACAATTCTAGATTGCATATACTCAGGTAAATGAATATTTTTGACTACATTCTAACAAGTGTAGAAAATAGAAGAAATCCTTGAGAAAGGTGGATTTAACAATCCTTTGTAAATCACTTAACTGAGTGCACACTAAATAGTGTTGCTAAAGCTCTTAACAAAGTAGACCTTAACCAGTCTCTACATGATACTCCTAACAGGGAAGATCATCATAAGTGATCAAAATTGTAAGCCTTAACCGGCCCTTTCCATGCTGCAGATAGTGAATCTTTGTGGGTTTTATCCCCACCGCAATTTTTACCTTCTAACAGGGGTTTTCTGCATTACCAAATCTTGTTTCATGTGTCTATACATTTCATGAATGTTTCTATTAATGTTTACATGTTAATTGAGTTAATGATTTGATATAACATACACAAAGATAGAATAACATATATGGTTGGTAATACAATTAATTACTAAAAGGATTAAGGTTAAGTGATAAAATTTTTGAGGGTACTAATTCACCCCTCCCCTCTCAGTACACACCATTCCATTATTTCCAACAATCCCCACCGAGGTATTAATATGGTTTCCTTGTGAAAAAACCATGGTGTTATGAGTTATTTACTTTATGCATGTGATCTCTTTATTTCAATTATTACATGGTTAAGTTTGAATTGCTTAAATAATAATAAAAGTGCTACAAAACTGATTCACACCCCCTTCTTAGTGTTTCTTGATCATAACAATTGGTATCAAAGCTTGTGGCCCTTAGAGAGAAATCCTAACAACTTGAGGGAGATTCAGATGGATTCAAGCAGTTTGGAAGAAAATCTTGAAGTAGTACTTGAAGACCTGGATAAGGCTAATGCTGATAATGTGGAATTAAAGTTCAAGATAAGAAGAGATGAAGATTACATCAAGAAGCTTAAAGAGAAGCTTTAACATTCAAGGAACAAAATACAAGAACTTGTAGAGAAGATTAGGGAACCTGCAAATGTTTCATCAGATCTGATTGAGCAGGTTAACCAGGAAAAAGAAGCATTAAAACATGATTGTGAAGTTACTGCTTTACATATGTCCAAGAAAATTAAGGAAGAAAAATATGAAAAGAGTAGACTTGAAGAAACTTTGAAGAACGAAAAAATTCAGATGGAAAAAATGCATCTTGAACTTAATGATGTCAGAATCAAGTATCAAGAGTTAGAAAAGTACAGCTACATCATTAAAGGAGAAATTATTGAGGCAAAGAATCAAATTGAAAAACTTCATGCGAGTAGTGAAAAAAATAATGAACAAATGGAGAGAAAAAAACCTAAAGTTGATAAGACTGGAGTTGGATTTGACGAAGCTGAATTTTCTAAAACTCAAGAAGAGAAAATACCTAATCAGAATAAAGGATATAGAGAAAAGTCTATAAATTTTAGAGGAAGATGCTTTGGATGCAACAAAATTGGTCACATGAAGAAAAATTGCAGAGGTAAGAACCCTTACAAACCCTTTTCTGGTTATTGTTTCAATTTTGATGAATATGGACACAAAAATGCAAAATGTAGAAAACCCGATCAATCATCAAAGAAGGAAGATTACATTAGTGAGGAAAGAGAAGATAAGATCAGATGTTATAAGTGCAACAAATTTGAACACATTGCAAGAAATTGTAGATTGCAAGTTAATCAGAACATGCCATCACCTACATGTTATAAATGCAATAATCAAGGATACATAGAAATTTTTTGCAGATATAATGGACCAACGAGAAACAAGAAACTACCTACAATGATAAAGATGAATATTGGTAATGTTGTTAAGATCATGGATGAGCATATAGATGAGTTCGATAAAAGGTTTGTAAAAGAAGGAAACAAGGACAGTGATAAGGTATGGAAAGAAAATAATTAGAGTGAGCCACAAGATCTGGGAGAGTCAGTAGATGCTAGTGGATCTTCATCTGATGTTACTATTCCCACATCAACATAAATGGCCAAGTATGGCCTTAGGGGGAGATTTGGTGAAACATAATAGTAAAATATATAGCCCCTTGTATGAAGAATGATTAGATGTGAGCTTATGGATATAAATGGTAATATATTTGGAGTCTATATCCATAATTGCATGGTTACACATGTCTCATTAGATGATCACTTGGAAGTTTATGGAAGATTGGAGTATAGAAGTTTTAATTATATTATGTTGGGAACTATGTCAGGTTTGAATGCTGCGAGTTATAAGTGAAATATCTCAGTCATTTTGATCACCATTTGTGTAGAGCAGAGTAGAAAGTGAATGACCTAGGGAGTTCTAGTGATCATGAGTTGTGCTTACCCTAATTATACATGAAAGGTATTTTATTCTATTTGCAAGCCTTGTATATCATGGATATTCCATAAATGTTTGATGTAACTAATAGGCCAAAGTATAAATTCAAGAAACATCTATGCAAATCAATGGAGGATGAACATGAGGGTGCGTTCTCTTAGACTCCACATGATATTTTACATGTCAAAGGCATTAGGGCATACATACACTGCAAGTTAACCATGTTTTATATGATGATATTGATCCAAGTGAAGAAATTTAGGGTACCTATGAAGAGAAGTCTTCAAAGGTTAGGGAAGAATTGACCAGAGGTGATAGGAAGAGAAAGATAGAAAAAATTATTGACAATATTGAAATGAAACAAGGAATTAGCAAGACTGGAATGTCTGAATGGACAAAGAAGGATGAAGAGAAGTCTTCTGACCTGAAAAAATTTAATATGACACCCTTACATACTATTGAGACTATTGAGGTGTCATAATCACCTCTAGTAGTGGTTGTCAGACCTAAAACCACTTCTACACCAACCAAAAGGTCATCACAGAGAAAAAAATATGGTTGAAGAAACTTCTGTGAGAACAACCAGACAAAAAGAACCTCCCAAAAGGTAGAAGAAAGATGAGAAGAAGATTGAGAAGAAAGCTAAAGAGATTGTACAAGAAAATCCTATCGAGAGACAATAATGGAAACCTCACTTCAAGATGACAATAATTTTAGTAATAACTGAGAGGGGGGGTGAATCAGTGGCCTCAAAAATTAATCCTTA
The DNA here is from genome assembly GCA_018584345.1 of Thuja plicata. Lineage (NCBI taxonomy): Eukaryota > Viridiplantae > Streptophyta > Pinopsida > Cupressales > Cupressaceae > Thuja > Thuja plicata. Next base: position 1,216,778 of record MU224984.1, read on the forward strand.
AATCAACCTTTAAAAATTACAACCACAAATTATGTCTCTAGTTATCTTTTGTCCTACAACATGAATACCTTAAAATACTTATACCAATTTTCTACTTGTCAGATTGCTTTGTAAATCTCTCTTTTGTATGATTACCGATAAGTAGTCAACTATTTATTGAAACACAGTAAAGATGCAGAGTATATTGATAAATCCAAAATTGTACATGTGAAATATAAAATAGTAAAGTAATGAAACATAAACACATAATACAAATTTTTATTGTGGAAACCCTATTAAGGGGAAAACCACTGTGACTGGTACCCCAAATTTTCACTCTTCTAAAGTGATCTCTGCTAGGATCCAACCTTGTTAAAGATTAAAAACACACTGTTAGGTGTGAACTTGTTAGAGGATTTAAAAGATAGTTTGTCACCTAGTATATGACATCTAATGCTATCATCCTTGATCAAACACTCACTTCACCTGTCAATAGGTATTGGGCATATCCAATACTACTTTCTATGATCAAACTTTTTGATGCTCCTTAGGATGTATCTCAATTGTAGAAGAATTTTAAGTCCTGCTTGGTTAAGATACTTGATGCTTCAATGGTTAAACTAAAACATTAATGATCTGTTCATACATACAACTTAATTGCAGATTTTCAGATCTATTGTAAGTGCATTACCTCTTTGATCAATATAATCAATTCTATACCTTTGCTCCATACTGTTATGCTCTGTGATGTTGTCTCATTGTTTGTCGATGTCTACAGAATCTAACTCTTTCCTTAGCTTGATTGATTAGGACTCAATGAAGACTTTCTTCTCCTTCATATTTTCTTTAGCATCTTTCCTCTTCTCTTTTTCACCCAACACTCTATTCGTAATGAATTGGGTTTGTCTCTTTATAGACATGATTTACCTTTTCTTGGCCTTCTTGATCCTTAGCGTGATCCACAATTCTCACCAATTTGATTTAAAGAAAACTCCTATTTTATCTCAAGGAGATCTTCTTGCCAACTGGACAAATCATCTTTAAATTTAATTACTTATCTCTGGCTTTATCTAGATGATTAAAACAATAATAGGTATCATTTAACTCTATCTTTAGCTTCTTAACAGCTAAGCATTTTTTCATTTTCTAAACTCTCTGTTCTGTCGGTCAACACTCCAGTTATTCATCAGTGATAACTGACTGTTCTATCATTGTGACTTCAGTTGTCATTGGGATCTCCTTCCTTGTCTTTTTCATTGGGCAACACTATAATTCTTTCCATCGGGTGTCTCTATGCTTTTCTCGTCGGGCTATGCTTTGCTTGTCAGGCAACACTGTGACTTTGCTCATCAGTAATCCTATGCATTAGCTCATCGGGTAACATTGTAACTTTTTCTCTTTTACTCTATCCATTGGTATGCACTCCGTCGATGTATACAATCACTTAGTGAATACTTGACTTATATGCATTACTGATAGCATAGACTTTGATTCATTGGTTCCTTGAAGTCTTTGGCAATATTTCCATGACCATACAAATTATATCAAGTTGACATCAATGACAATACAATGCATTAACTGAGTTAATGCCTTGCATGATCATCAACTTAACATCTTCAAACATTCAATCAGTTACACATCATCAATCTCTCCCTTTGGCATTGATGGAAACATACTACATTATCATACTATATTATTACTAATACAATATGAAATATACAGTTTCATCTAGCTTTCCTAATTTAACTATCACAAATGTCTGGCTTTCAGTAAGTTCAAATAGCTTTGATTTGATTCTTGCAGCTTTCATTATGTATTCAATCCCTTCACTGGATAGATGTAGAATCTTTCTTTCTCTGATGTGATGTGCTCTTCTTCTATGTCAAACTCTCTCCCTTTGACTATTCAAAAATTCTTTCTCTTTATGTGTACTCTCCCTTTGTTGTTACATCTCTCCCTTTGGATACATTGATGGATATAATCTCTCCCTGAGATGATAGTGGATATAATCTCTCCCTTTGAAAACAATGCCAAACAAATATTTTTGACAGTTAATGCCAAACAAATCCTTTCTATCCATAATATATTCCTTGAATTTCCCTATCCATTGGTAATAACTCTGGTGCTTGGAGTAGACAAATACCTTGTTGTGTATTAATGTATCTTTGAAGTCCATTTCTTTGCTTGCATCAACATGAATGATATTATGATAATATGCAGGCTAATGCAGCCTTCTAGTCATCGTATTCAACAATAGACAACAGTCTAACCCCTAGTCTTTTTGTCAAGTATTTAAAAGCATCCTTGGGCAGTGGCTTTGTGAAGATATTGGCTAATTGTTCCTTTGATTGCACATACTCTAGTATCACCTCCTTTTCCTAAACTTGTTCTCTCAAATAATGATACTTGATGGAAATATGCTTTGTTTTAGCATGCATGACTAGATTCTTGGAAATTGTTATTGCACTTGTATTATCACAGTAGATAATTACTAGTTCAAGAATTTTCATATGCATACCTTCTAGTAACTGTTTGACCCATGCAATATTTGAGCAATTTGCAGCAGCAAAAACATACTCTGCTTCTACAGTAGACTGTGAGATTCATCCTTGCTTCTTGCTAATCCATGTGACAAGTTTGTCACCCATAGAGAATGCTCCTCTATTTGTGCTCTTCTAGTCATCAATATTTTCAGCCCAATCAGCGTCGGTAAAGACCTTAATGGTGTAGGAGCACCCTTGAGAAGCCAGTCAGATTGGTGGTCTCATGTCATTTTGGGTGTTTGAGAGTGTTAAATACTCTCTTGAAGGGCATTGTAATTATATAAGGTCATGTGGACCAAGTGTGGTTGAGTTAGTGTTAAAATTGTGCTTTTTGTTAGGTCAAAGTAGTGCATTTTGGCTCATTAATGGCATTGTACTTGATAATGTAGTCAAGTGGAAAGTTGATTTTTTCATGTCTTTAGGGTCCTATGATACCCTAAGAGGTCCAACTAGGGTTAGTTAGGTCAGATTAGTGGCAAAACACTTGAAAAGTGCAAATATGTGAAAGATGTAAAAGTGTTGCTAAGCAACATTAGCAACTTTTAAAAGTTGCTGACAACATTTTTAGTTGTCTTAAGGGTTTTGAGGTTTAAGTTGTTTTTTAACCCATCCAAGGAGTTAAGCATGTGTGTTGAGGGGATATAAGGGAGGAAAAACCTAATTTGAGGGGTTGGAAGTGATTGTATGGATTTTGGGTTTTGGAGCCAAGCAGTTTTGAATGACAGAGTAGCAAAATTGAAGCAATTTGTGTTTTTCTTATTGTGCATGGACTAGATTGAGGAATATGATCATTTGATACCATTTTTGGGCATTTTTAAAACTATTTTCAATAGTTAGTTTTCTTTTTAATTACTTTCCTTTTGGTTTTTGTAAATTAGTTTGTTTTAGACAATTTTCTGTCCAGTTCTGATAGAGAGGAAAAGATGTGGACCTAACTCCATTTCCCACCATTGGTTCTATATGACCAATTTGGAATGGAGACTAGGTCCATGGAGCTTCAATAATATGGAAGGAGGAGCTTTGGAAGTGCATGCAATGATTTTTAAGGTCTTTCCCTAGGCAAGCTGAATGAGAAGCCCGGCTAGGAAGACCAAGTAGAAGATAATGTAAAATTGCAGGAGGTTGTTGTCATGAGCCAAGAAGGCCATGGATGTAATGCATGATGTTGTGCAGGTACTCAAGAATGAGGAGGGTTTTCAAAGAATTCATCTTACCAAGTTTTGAAGCCAAAGACCCAAGACTGGTCTAAAAACAAGGAAGAATCCCTATTTTAGAAACAGGGTGTACGAACAGAGTTGGACCCTGAAACCTAGAAAATATTGGTGGGTTTTTGCCTTACATGTGAACTGCCAAAATATTTCTAGGGGTCCTTTGAGGAGTTTTATCTGTATTAGAGATTTCCTAGATTTAAGGAGGCTTAATTGTAAAAAAGGCTACAAGGCCTAAATCTTAGGAATCTAGAGCTCAATTGGTAAGTGAATATCCTTGGAAAGTTGAGACCCCATCTTAGAGTCAAGAATGGAGTGTAATGAAGCCCTTGACCTCCTACAACTCAAATCAATGGTTAGGGCTTGGAAGGTGTAAATGTGAGGAGTTCTTGTAGAGAACAAAGTGTTAGAACCTGACAAGATAGGTAGATTCTTGGTAGAAGGAAGAAGTGTATCTTTCCAAGTGTTAGAGGGTGGATTGAGGAAGCCCTAAGAGGTCTTAGGAGTGACCTAAGAAGAGTTCAAGAAAAATCAAGGAGGTATCCAAGTTTCTCCCTATCAGAGTGGTATCAAAGCCTAGGTTCAAGATTTGGGAAAGGAAGTGTTGTAGCTAGTGGATGTTGCAGATTAAAGAATCAAGTGGAGAGTCAAGTGCATCTAGAAAGATGGTGAGCAATGCTAAATTGCTCAAGAAATTTGAAGAACTAGAAGAGGACAATAGACTGCTAAGAGAAAGATTGAGCCAATTAGAGAAACTCTTAGGAGAGGTCCAAGACAAGGCAGACAGAGTGAATGACAAGGTAGACCAGAAAGAAGAAAAGGAAGCTAAAGAGAAGGAGTTGAACTTAGAAGAAGAAGTACCTACTCCTGATTTGGTCTTACCAAAGGAACCCTTCTTAAAGGCACTCAAAGCCTTAAGTGGTAAATCCTTGGAGGGTGTGCCACTTTTTAGTGGACAAATGGATGCTGATCTAGTTATGGACTAGATAGATAGTCTTGAAAATCACTTTGAATTTGATGGAGTGACAAATGCTCAGAAGTTGAAAGTGGCTAAGTCTAGGTTGAGAGGACCAGCACTTACCTAGTGGAAATATGTCCAGAATGAGAGAGAGAAAGAGGGAAAGAACCCTATTGTTAAATGGAAGGGTATGTTATCCAAGTTGAAGTAGACTTACCTACATGATGACTATGAAGTTAAAATGCATAGGCAGAGACAAAACCTCCGGCAGAAAGATCTTGATGTCCAAGCATATACTGAGGAGTTTCAAAAGTTATGCTTAAGATCCAAGATAGTGGAGGATGAGAGCATCAGATTAGCTAGATATCATAATGGAATCAAGTGGTATATACAAGAGGAGATGAGTCTTACTACCCTAACTAGTGTGAGACAATGCTATCAGATGGCTTTAAAGATAGAAGAGAAAAGCAAGAGGAAACATGATCAGACCTCAAGAGGGAGAGGTAGAGGAAAAGAGAATAGAGGACATAGAGGTAGCTATACTGGGAGAGGAAATGATTATAGGTCTTAAGGAGAATCCAAATTGATTGAGATAGTCATAGAGACCAGTGGAAGAGGCAGCATGAGTAGAGGAAGATGATACCAAGGTGGAGGAAGAGTTAGATTTGGAGGTTCAGGCAAAGCCTCACACTTTGCAAACAGGAAATGCTTTCATTGTAATCAACTAGGTCATCCAGCGTATAGATTCCCTGAGAAGGCTTCTAGTTCACATGGTGAAAAGAGGGTGAATTACCTATCCCAAGAAGAAATGAGCAGTGTTAAAGCTCCTAAAATTAACCTTTATTCAGAGAGTGGGGAGAATCTAATGATTAGGAGGATTCTCATAAAAGACCTTGTCAAAGAAGAAGCTAAGCAAAGGAGGGCACTTTTCAGAGTGAAGTGAAAGATACTTGGAAATGTTTGCAGGATGATCATAGACTCAGGGTCTACTGATAAAATCATCTCAAAGGAGGTAGTCAACAAGCTAGGCCTAACCAAGATACCTCATACAAACCCTTATAGAGTTACATGGTTGAATAAGGGTCAACATGTTCTTGTAAATGAGCAAGCATGGGTTGATTTTTCAATAGGAAAATATGTGGATAGAATCTTGTGTGACATACTCACAATGGATGCATGCCACCTACTCTTAGGTAGGCCATGGTAGTTTGATAGGAAGACAGTTCATGATGGAGAGAAGAATTCCTATTCTTTCAAGAAAGGTGGGGTCACCTATAAAATTTAGTCACTCATTGATGATGAGGGGTCTACATCACCAAGACCTAATGTGTTATTGCAAAGAGGTAAGGAGTACATACAAGATGTAAAGGCCTAGTGAAGAGAAGAAGGTGGAACAAGCACCATTACCAAAGGAAGTTCCAAAGTTGCTGAAGGAGTTTAAAGACATAGTTAGTGATGGGTCACCTACAATGTTACCACCTCCTAGAACCATAACTCATCAGATTGACTTCATACTAGGAGCATCTCTACCAAATAAGGCTACATACAAGGTGACTCATGATCAAAACAAGGAGATAGCTAGTCAAGTCCAAGAAATTTTGGACCAAGGTCTAATCATACAAAGCATTAGCCCATGTGCAGTACCAATGGTTCTAGTATCAAAAAAAGGAGGTAAGTGGAGGCTATGTACAGATTCAAGGGCAATTAATAGGATCACTATAAGGTACAGATTTCCCATTCCTAGGATTGAAGATCTTATGGATTGTTTGGGAGGAGCAAGGTACTACACTAAGTTGGATTTGAAGAGTGGGTACCATCAAATCAGAATTAAGGAGGGGGGTGAATGGAAAAAATCATTCAAGACTATAGAAGGGCTCTATGAATGGTTGGTCATGACCTTTGGGCTTAGCAATGCCCCAAGCACCTTTAAGAGGTTGATGAATGAAGTTTTGAAGGACTACATAGGCAGATTTGTAGTTGTGTACCTTAATGGTATCCTCATTTTCAGTAAGAAAAAGGAGGAACACCTCCAACATTTGAGAATTGTGATGAAGAAACTTCATGAGGAGAAGTTTTCCATTAATTTGGAAAATGTGAATTTATGAAGTAGGAGATGATCTATCTTGGGTTTGTGGTGTCTCAAGGAACCTTGAAGATGGATCCTAGAAAATTTGAAGCAATACTAAGCTGGCCTACCCCTACATGTAGCACTGGGGTAAGGAGCTTCCATGGGCTTGCCCAATTTTATAGGAATTTTATTAGAGGTTTTAGTGAAATATGTGCACCAGTCTTAGACACAATAAAAGGTGGAGTAAAAACTAAATTCAAGTGGACTCCATAGGCTGGTAAGGGTTTTGAGTGGTTGAAAAAGAGAGTGGCTACACAACCTATTTTTTTTTTTCCAAATTTTGATAAGTTGTTCACCCTAGAGTGTGATGCAAGTGGTATAGCTGTTGGGGAAGTTTTGAACCAAGAAGATAGGCCAATGGCATTCTATAGTGAGAAGTTTAATGAGGCTAAGAAGAGGTATTCCTCTTATGACCTAGAGTTATATGCATTGGTGCAATCATTGTGGAAATGGAGGCACTATTTGTTGCCAAAGGAATTTGTGGTTTATACTGACAACAAAGCTTTAAGTTTTATCAATTCTCACGAGAATTTGAGCAATAGACATTTCAAAAGGATGGAATATTTGTAGGCCTATACCTTCACCATCAAACACAAGAAAGGGCAGTTGATTAAAGTAGCTCATACTTTAAGTAGGCGAATCTTGATAGTCCAAGAGGTGCAGCTACAAAGCATAGGTTTGGAGAGCTTCAAGGAGCTCTATGAAGGAGATGAAGACTTCTCGGAAGCCTACAAGGTATGTAAAGATTTCAAAAACCATTTCCATAGTCAATTTTTAGACTATACCATTCAAAATGATATCTTATTTAGAGGAGGAAAGCTATGTATTCCTAGGGGATCTATGAGGGAGAATGTGATACAAGAGAAGCACAATGGGAGCTTAAGTGGCCACTTTGGCCTAAATAAGACACTAGAACTAGTACAAAGGTTCTATTATTGGCCTAAGATGTAGAAGGACATCAAAAAGTATGCGGAGCAATGCTTGGTATGTCAGAAAGCTAAGGATACCTCTTCTAATGTGGGTTTGTACCAACCTCTACCCATTCCTAATAGGCCTTGGGAATGTATTAGTATGGATTTTGTGGTTGGGTTGCATAGGACCAAGACTAGTTTGGATAGCATATTTGTGGTGGTAGTTAGGTTTAGTAAGATGAGCCATTTAATTTCTTGAAAAACCACCCATGATGCCAGCCATATAGCACATTTGTTCTTTAAGGAAGTGGTCCAGATTCATGGTTTACCCATCAGCATAGTATTTGACAGAGATGTAAAATTTATGGGTCATTTTTGGAAGACCTTGTGGACAAGGTTAGGGACTAACCTATCATTTGGGTCAGCCTACCATCCCCAAAATGATGGTTAGATTGAAGTTATCAATAGAGTGCTATGAAATCTCCTTAGATGCTTGACAAAGGAGAATGGAGTGATGTGGGATCAATTTTTACCACAAGCAGAGTATGCCTACAATGACAGTGTTAATAGGACAATAGGAAAAAGCCCCTTTGAAGTAGTTTATGGGCTACATCCTAGAGGTGTGTTGGAGTTAAGACACTTGGCACATGAGGAAGGTAAGAGTGCATATGTAGAAGACTTCACTCAATCAATGAAGGAGGTTCATGACCAAGTGAAGAAGCAACTCCAAGAGGCTACACAAAGACTTAAAGCCAAAGATGATGAAGGAAGAATAGATATTTAGTTTTCTATGGGAGATCTTCTAATGGTACACCTTAAAAAATCCAAATTGCAGAAGGGAGTCCCCACCAAACTTCAAATGAGGAGGATAGGTCCTTGCAAGATTCTTGCAAAATATGGGCAAAATGCCTATAAAATAGACTTGCCATCAGATTTGGCAATATCACCTATTTTTAATGTGCAAGATTTGGTGATCTATAAAGTATCTACAATAGTACAAAATGATTCATAGTCAGACAGTAAGGAAATAGCAAAATATGTTCAGATTTCACCTACACCAACACCAATATCTGTGAAGATTTTGGACTCTAAAGTGAAGAAAAAGACTAGATAGGGAACTTACATGGAGCATCTCATTTAGTGGGAAGGAAAATCAGAGGCTGAAGCTACTTGGGTGGCCGAGAATGAGTTCAAGAAGCAGGGAGTTGATCCTAAGCTCCTGTCACCAAAGGTGACTTAAGTTCTTAGCCTTAGTAGTATGGTGCAAGAGCACCCTTGAGAAGCCAGTCAGATTGGTGGTCTCATGTCATTTTTGGTGTGTGAGAGTGTTAAAGACCTCTCTTGAAGGGCATTTTAATTATATAAGGTCATGTGGACCAAGTGTGGTTGAGTTAGTGTTAGAATTGTGCTTTCTGTTAGTTCAAAGTAGTACATTTTGGCTCATTAATGGCATTGTACTTGATAATGTGGTCAAGTGGAAAGTTGATGTTTTTAATGTCTTTAGAGTCCTATGATACTGTAAGAGGTCTAAATAGGGTTATTTAGGTTATATTAGTGGAAAAACACTTGAAAATTGCAAATATGTGAAAGATTTAAAAATGTTGCTATGCAACATTAGCAACTTTCAAAAGTTGCTAACAACATTTTTAGTTGTCTTAAGGGTTTCAAGGTTTAAGTTGTTTTTGAACCCATGTAAGGAGTTAGGCATGTGTTTTGAGGGTATATAAGGGAGGAAAACCCTAATTTGAGGGATTGGAAGTGATTGTACGGATTTTGGGTTTTGGAGCCAAGCAGTTTTGAATGACAGAGTAGCAAAATTGAAGCAATTTGTGTTTTTCTTGTTGTGCATGGATTAGATTGAGGACTGTGATCATTTTATGCCATTTTTGGGAATGTTTTAAAATGTTTTCAATAGTTATTTTTCTCTGTAATTACTTTCCTTTTGGTTTTTGTAAATTAGTTTGCTTTAGATAGTTTTTTGTCCAGTTCTGACGGAGAGGCAAAGATGTGGACCTAACTCCATTTCCCACCACTGGTTCTATAGGGCCACTTGGGAATGGAGACTAGGTCCATGGAGATTCAAGAATCTGGAAGGAGGAGCTTTGGAAGTGCATGCAATGATTTTTAAGGTATTGCCCTAGGCGAGCTGAATGAGAAGCCTGGCTAGGAAGACCAAGTAGAAGATAGTGTAAAATTGTAGGAGGCTATTTTCATGAGCCAAGAAGGCCATGGATGTAATTATTGATGTTGTTTAGGTACTCAAGAATGAGGAGGGTTTCCCAAGAATTCATCTTACCAAGTTTTGAAGCCAAAGACCCAAGACTCGTCTAAAAACAAGGAAGAAGCCCTATTTCAGAATCAGGGTGTACGAACAGAGTTGGACCCTGAAACCTAGAAAATCTTGGTGGGTTTTTTGCCTTACATGTGAACTGCCAAAAAAATTCTAGGGGTTCTTTGAGTATTTTTAGCTGTATTAGAGATTTCCTAGATTTAAGGAGGCCTAATTGTAAAAAAGGCTACAAGGCCTAAATCTTAGGAATCTAGAGCTCGATTGGTAAGTGAATATCCTTGGAAAGTTGAGACCCCATCTTGGAGTCAAGAATGGAGTATAATGAAGCCCTTGAACTCCTGCAACTCAAATCAATGGTTAGGGCTTGGAAGGTGTAAATGTGAGGAGTTCTTGTAGAGAACAAAGTGTTGGAACCTGACAAGATAGGTAGATTCTTGGTAGAGGGAAGAAGTGTATCTTTCCAAGTGTTAGAGGGTGGATTGAGGAAGCCCTAAGAGGTCTTAGGAGTGACCTAAGAAGAGTTCAAGAAAACTCAAGGAGGTATCCAAGTTTCTCCCTATCACTTAAGTTCAAATTTACCTTCTCTTCTATACCATAAGCCATAATCCTTGATATTCTTCAGATATCTTAGAATTATTTTCACAGCAGTCATATGTGATTCTCAGGGATTAGTAGAAAATCTTGCAACTATTCCTACTACATGTGCAATATCTAGTCTAGTATGTACACCATACATGAGTTTTCCAATCATTGATTTGTAAAAAGTTTGATTTACCTCTGATGACTTGTCTTCCTTTATCAGCTTGCATCCAGTTGCCATTGGTGTTCCAACTGGTTTGAGATCTTCCATTTTGAATATTTTTAGCACTTCTATGATGTATTTGGATTGTGTAATGAAAATATCTTCATCTTGTTGCATGATCTATAGACCAAGAAAGAACTTGATCTCTCCAAACATAGACATCTCACACTATTTTCTCATTTCATTTGCAAATGATTTGCAAAGCATATCATTGCCTCCAAATATGATGTCATCAACAAATATCTCAACAATCAAAATGTTAGCATCAGTATCTTCATTCAAATAGAGATTACTGTTTTCATTAGTTCTTACAAATCCAATACTTATAAGATAGGAATGAAGTCTTTCATACTAGGCTCAGGGTGCTTGTTTCAATCCATACAAGGATTTGTGTAGTCTACATACCATGTCCTTCTTGTCTGGATCAACAAACCCTTCTATTTGTTCATTGTATAACTCTTCTTGAAATATTTCATTTAGGAATACAGACTTGACATCTATTTGATATACCTTGAATCCTTTACATGCAGCATAAGTAAGTAATATTCTTACTCCTTCTAGCCTAGAAATGGGTGCAAAGGTCTCTCCATAGTCAATCCCTCTTCTTGTCCATATCCCTTGCATACTAGTCTTTCTTTATTTCTGGTGACTTATCCATTCTCATTTAGTTTTCCCCTGAATATCGATTTTGTACCAATGATATTTTTGTCATCTGGTCTTGGTACAAGTGTCCATGTCTTGTTTTTCTCTATCTACTCAGTCTCTTCATTCATAACACTTATCCATTCATCATTATCTAGTGCAACATTGATAGATTTGGGCTCATAATCATAAATAAGACATCTTGTATTTAGAGACCTACTTCTGGTTCTCATACTAGCCTTCTTGTCTCCAATGATCTAGTTTTGTGGATGGTTCTTTCTAACATATTTTGCAAGTATACATTCAACTCTTTGTCTATCAACTTGATCATCATTTTTTCCTTCATTTTGTTCTCCATCACTTTGTTCATCATCTTGAGCAATATTCTGGTCATCGGTATTTGCAACCTGATGCTCAGGTGCAATGATTTGTTGCTCAGGAGCTCTACATAGTTGGTCGGGTAGAGTGTCTGGTTCTTGATTGTTTAAAAACCTATTGTAGTCCTCTAGTTCTTTAGTGCTTTCCTTTTCATTCTTCTCTGCAAATTCATCTATCTTTATATTTTCACTTTCAACAATATTGTTAGAGACTTTATTTAGACATTTATAAGCCTTGCTCTTGGTAGAATACCCTAGAAAGATTCTTTCATCACTCTTGGAGTCAAGTTTTCCATTTCTATCATCTTTTAAGATATAACATTGACTGCCAAAATTTTTGAAATAAATTACATTGGGTGTGTATGCATTCCATAGCTCATAAGGTGTCTTCTTGGTGTCTTTCTTCAATTGTAGTTTATTCAATGTGTAAACAACAGTATTGACAACTTGTCTCTAGAAGATTTGGATGATGTCTTTCTCTATCATCAGTGTCCTTGCACAATCAACTATGGATCTGTTCCTTCTTTCAGCAATTCCATTTTATTGTGGTTTTCTCGGTGCAGACCTGTCTTTTGATTCCATGCTCATTACACAATTTAGTTAATTCATCTGAAATAAATTCCCCTCCTCTATCTAATCTTAAGCATTTTAATTCTTTACAACTTTGTTTCTCAACCATTGCCTTATACCATTTAAACATCTTAAATGCTTCTGATTTATCTTTTAGAAACATTACTGTCATCATTCTAGAGTAATCATCAACAAAGAGAATAAAATATCTATCACCATAATAAATTTTTGTCCTCATAGGTCCACATAAATTAGTATGGACTAATTCTAGAATGACATCAGATGTATGAGTTTTGCTTTTGAAACTAGACTTTGTCATCTTACCTTTTTGACAATTCTTACACATGATGTTGTTAGGTTTATTCATCGTAGGTAAACCTCTTACATTTATCTTTTTGCTAATATTTATCATGTTGTCAAAGTTCACATGACACAATCTTTTGTGCCACAACCATATGTCTTCATTTATAGCCATTAAGCAAGTGGTGTAAGTATCATTCAGATAGAATAAGTTACCTTTTGTCTACTCATCGGTACCAATCATATTTCTTAATTTATTGAAGATCTTTGCCTTCTTATTTTCAAATGATACTCTGTGAGCTGAATTATTAACTGAGAAACACTCAATAGATTATAATTCAATCCATTTACCCAATAAACATTTTCACATTTTATCTGGTTATTCAACATTATGGTCCCTCTACCTTCAATTGGATAAGGTGTGTCATTACCCATTCTTACTGAACCACCTTTATAGTATTCAAAAGTCTCAAAATTTTTCTTATCACCGGTCATATGGTGAGTGCAGCCACTATCTATGACCCAGACATCATTTTTACTAACTTTAGATATGAGTGCAGTTTCTACATACCTTTCTTCATCATCATCTGAATCATCTTTTACTACCACAAACACCATCTCGATGTCTTCCTTAGATTCAGTGTTAGTATCATCATCTTTGCATTTTTCTAGGTGACTGGCCTTCTTTCCTTTGTCCTTGTAGTCTTGGGTATCTCTTTTTTCTGATTTTTGGTAGCTTCTGTAATCACCTCTATTAGACTTATTTTCAAATGACCTGTCATTAATTCTATCATCTTTTCTTCTATTAGGACATCTTGCAGCAAAGTGTCCAATCTCTTTACAATTAAAACAAATAAGTGGTAATTTACCTTTGTATTTACCTTTTCCTCTCTGCATTCTTCTAGCCATAAGTGCTTCAATTTCATCAAGATATTCTTCTTCACTTTCACTATCACTATCTTTTCTCATAGTTTGTTTATGACTTGATTTACTTATTCTCATAGAAGTTTTGAATGCAGACTCTACGTATGGTAAGACACTATTATACAAGTTATTCATCTCAAATGAAATCAGTCTTCCAATCAAACTGTCTATACTAACATTGCTATATGCTACTTCTCTCATTTCTTGAATGGCAGATACTCTAATAACATAAGTAGGTAGTAACATTCTTAGAATTTTACTTACCACTGTATCTTCTTCTAGTACACCTCCAACTCCTCAAATAGCATTGACTACCTCTTTGATTTTTGTTCTGTACTGTGTGATGTTTTCACCTTCTTTCATTTTGAGATCATCAAAATTCCCTCTATGGCTTTCTTCCTTAGCTCTCAAAACATTCTTGTCACCACCATATACAAGCATCAATTTGTCCCACATTTGCTTTACAGTATTGCAGGTTTTGACATCTTCAAATTCAGCATCAGAGAATGAGGAAGCAAGCTCTATCATCATGCAATTGTGCTCATGGTTCTCTCTCAATTGTTCAACTATGGGTGCTCCTGTGGGAAACACATATTTTGTATCTAAGTATTGAGTAACATCATTTCCAATACCTGATAAGTGAAGTCTTATTCTGCTCTGCCATGAAGCAAAATTGTCTTTGTTCAACTTGGGCACATCTCATATGTTTATCTTTTGATCTTTAGCTTAGGTCTTGAAACCTTCCTTTTAAGCACACAAGCTCTGATACCAATTGTTAGTAATAACTGAGAGGGTGGATGAATTAGTGGCCTCAAAAATTAATCCTTAAATCAACCCTTAAAAATTATAACCATAAATTATGTCTCTAGTTATCTTTTGTCCTACAAGATGAATGCCTTAAAATACTTATATCAATTTTCTACTTGTCAGATTGCTTTGTAAATATCTCTTCTGTATGATTACCAATAAGCAGTCAAATATTTACCGAAAGACAATAAATATGTAGAGTATACCAATAAATCTAGAATTATATATGTGAAATGTAAAATAGTAAAGTAATGAAATATAAACACATAACACATGGATTTTTAATGCGGAAACCCTGTTAAGGGAAAAACCACTGGGACCGGTACCCCAAATTTTCACTCTTCTAAAGTGAGCTTTGTTAGGAGCCAACCTTGTTAAAGGTTACAAACACATTGTTAGGTGTGACCTTGTTAGAGGATTTAAAAGATAGTTTGTCACCTATTATCTAGCATCTAATGCTACCATCCTTGATCAAACACTCACTTCGCTTGTTAATAGGTATCAGGCATATCAAATGCTACTTTCTATGATCAAAATTTTTGATACTCCTTGGGATGTATCTCAATTGTAGAAGACTTTTAAGTCCTTCTTGGTTAAGAGACACGATGCTTCAATCATTAAACTGAAACATTAATGATTTGTTCATACATACAACTTAATTGTAGATTTTTAGATCTATTGTAAGTGCATTACCTCTCTAATCAATATAATCAATTCTATACATTTGGTGCTCCACACTATTCTACTCTATGATACTGTCTCACTGTTCATCAGTGTCTATAGAATCTAGCTCTTTCCTTATCTTGATTGATCAGGATTGAATGAAGACTTTCTTCTCCTTCAGATTTTTAGCATCTTTCCTCTTCTCTTTTTCACCCCACACTCTATTTGTAATGAATTGGGTTTGTCTCTTTATAGAAATGATTTACCTTTTCTTGGCTTTCTTGATCCTTGGCATGATCCACAATTCACACCAATTAGATTTAAAGAAAACTCCTATTTTATCTCAAGGAGATCTTCTTGCCAACTGGACAAATCAGATTTAAATCAATTACTTATCTTCGACTTTATCTGGATAATTAAAATAATGATAATTATCAGTTAAGTCTATCTTTAGCTTCTTGACAACTAAGCATTTTTTTTTTTGAACTCTCTATTCTGTCGGTCAACACTCTAGTTAGTCATCAGTGATAACTGATTCTTCCATCGGTGTGACTTCAGTTGTCATCAGGATCTTTGTCCTTATCTTTTTTGTCGGAAAATACTATAATTCTTTCCGTCGGGTTACTCTATGCTTTTCTCATTGAGAAATACTGTGACTTTGCTCATTGGTAATGTTGTGCATTAGCTCATTGGGTAACACTATGACTTTTTCTATTTTACTTTGTCCGTCAGTGTGCACTCTGTCGGTGTATACAGTCACTCAGTGAATATTTGACTTATATGCATTACTGATAGCATAGCATTTGATTCATTGATTCTTTGAAGTCTTTGGTAGTATTTCCATGACCATACAGATTATATCAAGTTGAAATTAATGAAAATACAATGCATTAACTAATTTAATGCCTTGCATGATCATCAACTTAACATCTTCAATCAGTTACACATCATCAAAGAAAAACAATTATTGAACAAGGTAAGATCAATCAGCTACCCATATACTATGATAGATACAAGGATGAAGAAAAAATACTAATTGAGGATATGGTTATAAATCTTATCCAAGTGTTTAAGAAAAAAATGCTAGAGCTAGAAGGTAGCATTCTTATAGAATTGTATGGAAGTGCGAAAGTAGTTAGCCCTTGAGGAAGATGATAATAGAAGGGTAAAAGATATAGAAAAAATGTTTCATGTGATATCATGAAAAGGAAATGATAGATTTATGATATGGAGGACCTAGTTGTTTTTCTCCACCTCAACTAAATTTAGTTCATTCCTACCTATCTACTTCATAAGACACCTCCTCTCTTTGATAACTCAAACTTGGCTTTCCAATCAATTTAGGTTTTCTCCCATACTTAACTGAAAACTTATCACTTCTCTCTATTCTTTCACAAACTTCAAGAATTTCTTGCAAGAATGAATAAAGTCTCCTACTCTTGTGAAAAACCCTAATCCTCCATTGGGACTACTTCCCCTTCGAAGAATTTCTTCATCGCTTGTAAAAGTTGTGGTTTTTTTAGCTTATTATGCCTTAGGCCTTTAGTAGGTCTATTTATAGGGTTTTCGGGTTCTGACTCTCAAATTTGGAAAAAAACCCCATGAAAATATTACCATTTTGATAATCCATTTGGAGAACCTAGAAAATTTTGTAGGTTTTGGATCTTCAATCCTCCGTATAATTCCTAAACCCTAAATAGCTTATATAGGCCTAATTACATTCTTTGACTAGTTCATGGAATTTAAACATTCCCATATGGATTAATAGGTCCTTCAACCCATGCCTATGATTGGTTTTGATCCCCTTATAACCTTCTAAGTCCCTATTTTGCATTTCCCAATCCGCTCCTACAAGAAATAAAATCTGCAACACAAAAATTCCTAGCTAGGATTTCACTGTGCTTGCCTAAGGCATGCTCTCTAAATCCTTGTTTTGAGTTTTATGACATGCCACAAAAAAGGAAAATAAATATACATAGACTCCACTCAAAGAAATCCAATGGACATGAATATTCCACAATGGAGTTTTAAGTTAGAGGCATTCTTCCTTCAAAACCCCAAAACTGCTAGAGAACATAGTTTTAAGTCGTGATTTTTTTTAAAACAACCAAAATATACAAAAAATAAAATTAAGACAAAAAAAAAGGAAGAAAAAAATTCTATCTAACTATTTACAATTAAAATAAACCAATTTCTATCCATGGTACTCAATTTTCTTAGCCTGCAACCTTATTGTGCATGAATTCTCAGAGAACTGTCAACTATTTTGTTAGAGAAAAATCATATAAAAGGCTTCAAACCTTCATAAAGTTCCTTGAGAGGTCTTATATATGCCTCCTCAAGATTTTTAAATCCATTGTGTGTTCACTTACCTACCTTGGCACAAAATTCACTCTCATGACCAAATTATTTCAAGCAACTTTGAAATGTTGCAAAAGTTGCTCTAGCAAGTTTTTGCAAGTTTTACAACTTTGCTACCTCCAATACATTGACCCAATCTATGTGTACAAAATGAATTATTTAGCCTCTCAAAACATGTTTGTCACTAAAACATCAAACTCTAACCCCTATGAAATCATTTTACATGGTGTGCTCACATTTTCATCTATGTGCCCATTGAGCAATTCCCAATCCTGTCAAAGTTACAAACCATAAGAAAATACTTCAAAATACATCCTAACCAACCTAATGGAATCCTAACCCTTATTCATCACATGACCTTCAAAATTCCTTACAACCCAAAATTTTAGGGCTTATTACTTTCCCCTAGGTGCTCCTGCACCAAATTCTAAAGGCAATTAAGCCCCTACAGAGATCAAAGACAAGACTAATAAAGATAATAGGGATAAAGTATGAGGAAGTGATAGAGGAAATGAAAAAGTATATACAAAAATTACTTTTTGAGACTGAACCTAAGAAACCTAGGTCTTCCAAACATAATAAGACTGCTAAGCCCAAAATTATTCAATTTGGTGAATCCTCTAAGTCTGCAGAAGTACATGAA
The DNA here is from genome assembly GCA_018584345.1 of Thuja plicata. Lineage (NCBI taxonomy): Eukaryota > Viridiplantae > Streptophyta > Pinopsida > Cupressales > Cupressaceae > Thuja > Thuja plicata. Next base: position 1,234,884 of record MU224984.1, read on the forward strand.
GAATCATATAAGAATGAAGATAGTAAAAATCAATTATAAAACATGATGAAGGAACTAGATTTATTTATGTCATGTATACATGTTTCTCTGGACACTTTGTAGGATGCTGGTTATCCTTTTCAAGGGAATGTTTACATTATTCCTGAGGTAGATAGCAATAATGTACAAAGTACAATAAATATGATAAATTGTGGCACATTAAATCGAGGAGATATAAAATAAGTTAGTAAGGAAAGGAAGAATGAGGAAGACAAAGGTAATCCTTATGTAGTTCAAAGGAAAATTAGGGCTGAAGAAAAGAAGGATGCTAAACTAGAGGTCATAACTAAGAAAGAAATGAAATTATCTATTTCCACTCCTATTAAATAAAAATATATTTCTAAAACTCAATTGTTGGAAAGCGAATGCAATCCCCTAAGTACTAATGTGGATGAAATGGATGAAGATGAGCTAATAAAGCTATCTCTTATGACCTTTCATAAGGCTAATGAAAGATTTGAGTAGAAAACTGAAAAGAAGGCTAAGATATTTGATAGGGCAATGGAAAAAATTAACAAACTTTTACCTATACCTTTTACCTTCCAAGGTAATTATGTAGTAGAAAATTTGGGAAAATTCCTTGATGATCTTGATGTGCACTTCACTTCTTTGGAGAAGGCCGCATCTTTGAAGGTTGAGAAAGAATACATGGCCATGGAGTTAGAAGAGGTATATAGGTCAATAAAGTGGGATATCGGCATATTAGGTACCACTATTTCTAAAATTAGGACTTGCATTGAGCATGGGAGATATATACAACTATTGCATAAATATTTCAAGGAATGTGCAGAATGTAGTGGACATAATTCACAATAATGAGAAGACATTAGATAGCTTGGAAAATAATTGTGGGTCTTCCTTACATTCAGTTACTAAGTTGGATAAGGAAGTGTCCAGATTTTTGGACAAAATCAATGTGCTATAAAATAAGAAATCAAGAGTGTTGGAAATAATTGGTGAGTTGAGGATTTTTCTTACTCTTTTATTGTCAACTTTGGAGAAGCACCTTGAGGACATGGAGACAGGGAAGAAATCTCTTGATGGCCTTATGCCTACACTAATAAAGGATGCAAAGGTCACATACTTCAATTTGAATGGTTTTTTCCAAGTTGGTTTGACCTTGAAGATGACATGGGAAGAAAATGCAAGGGTCTTGGAAAAATTCTTCCAAGACATACTTCACATGGTGTAAGCTTTTTATATGAGCAGTTCTAAATTTTTTCCTTGTATATCGATACATTTTATTTGACATTGATGTCAAAGGGGAAGTAATAGTTATGTTAAATGTATAGGTAAATTTTTAAGGGGTGTACAAATAGTAGTTTGGCATTGGGCACTTACTCATTTTTCATAAAATGTTGCCATCAATGCCAAAGGGGGAGATTGTTGGAAAGTGGCCAAGGAAGTATAGCATATATGTTGTATTTTTTGGAAACACTACTTATTGGTATGGTTGCTTCGAGTATAGTTTAGTTTTTGCTATCCAGTCTTGGAAAAATGACTAGGTCCATAGTCAGTCTTCAGGATACAGTTGCATAACTTTTCCTAGCAAGCATGGTACACAATGAGTTAAGTCATACACGCTTAGAGGAAGGTAGTATGGAGTGTTGCATAACTTTAGTTATCGTCACTTATATTTTGGAGTTGTATGGAGAAAGTTAAAGAATGTTCTTGGCATGCAATGATAGTATAGCAGTAAAAGAGGGCAGATGAAAGGTCACGATGATTGATCTAGTAACATGTGAATCCCAACAAGTGTTATTTTGGATTTAGGTCAGATAGTATTCTATCTTGATGGATGTGTGATTTCCTATTTTGTATTTTCTCTTTGGTTATGTGCTGGACATGTTTGGTCATACACCTGACTAGACATATATCAAGTATATAAGTAGATATATTTTTGAGATGTTGTAGTGAAGGAATTTTGTGTGAATTTATTGTGATATCAGAATAATGTAGAGCATATTGCAAGCTATAAATGGATGTACTTAAGCATGGGAAAAAATTTTATAGTTCATCTTTTGTTATACTACATTGTAAGAAGATAGTTTTGCATTGTAAGAGCAGTGATCTCCTTGTATTACCCCTAACAGGGTCTTAATCCTTTAACATAAATATTGTTGATGAAGGGTGCTCCCCTTAATGCCACAAACACATAACAGAAACAAAGAAGCAACAATAATTTGCAAGAACAAAAAAATGGGCTTCTTATTATCTCCACAAATGTGGAATTACAAACTTTTAGAATTACAATATGCAAAGCCACATGGGCATTTCCCTTACAATATTCTGTAGGACAAAGCCTCAAATTATTACCCAAATCTACCTAGAACTGCCTAGACAACACTACAGGCCTTCTTTATATAGGCAATTTCCACCGCCCGAGAAGGTTCTAAAAATCTAGTCATTAAGGCCGACTACCCTTAGCATTTAATTATTTTTCACTTTTATTACAAAAGGGTCAGCTTTAAATATTTACAAAACATGAGATTAGGTAGCCCAACTTCCAGAAGCCATAACTTTTGAACCGTAGCTCCGATTGGCTATTATAACCACTTTCTAGAAAGGGGAGATCGTGATCTATAGTGCCTGACTCACAAATCGCCAGTCAGCCAAGGGTTTGACCTCGATTTGGAGCCTCTAAGATCCTAAAAATTGAGCTCAAATATTTTGCACCCTAAAATTTCAACAATAAATCCTTAATAACTTCGCCAATATAGATGATCTAGCAATGAAATTCAACTGGCATTCTTATATGACTAAGATGAACCTTCACCTAGAAAATTAGAACATTCTAAGTTCAAACGACCAACTTACTA
>MU224984.1:1243833-1262503 GCA_018584345.1 Thuja plicata
TATATACATATATATATGTATATATATGTATATATATACATATACATATATATATATCTATACATATATATATGAATATATATGTATATATACATATATATATGTATATATATATGTATATATATGTATATATATATTTGTATGTATGTATGTGTGTATGTATGTATTTTTTGTTGGCAAGTGGCCCATTCAGGATTGAATAGAGGTTTTTATTTATGGAAACACTACTCATGTGCATGGTCGCTTGGAGTATAAAATAGTTTTGGAGATTCAGTTTTTGAAAAATGACTAAGTCCAAAATGCAGTTTAAAGGGTAAAGTCACACTATTTTGTTCAGCGAGTAAAGTATATCAAGAACTAAGTCATGCGAGTGTAGAGGAAGACATTTTGGGGTTATAATAGATCTTTTGTTAATCTCAATTGTGTTTTGGAGTTCATCTCAGAGAGTTACAACTTGTTGAAGTCATGCAAAGACAATATAGAAAAAAAAGAAAGTAGTTGAATGGTTGTGATGATTAAGGAAGTATAATGTAGAATCTAGAAGTACTAAGTTGGATTTGGATTGGGTCCTACCCAAATTTTGTTAGAGTATGATCATCGAATATGGATTCGATAATTGCTTATGTATTGGAAATATTTGGTGATGTTCTTGAGATCCGATTGGTTATGAGATTGAGTATATATGAAGATATTTAGTGATGTAAATAAAGAGGTAAGGATGGATGGAATGAATAGATGCATTGTGATGTCAGGATCAAACAGAAGTTGATGCAAACTATAATTAGGACTAGTTGAACATAGAAGATGCTTGTATAGTTCACCTTTTGGTAAATCATTGTAACAGAAAATTTTTCTAATTGTAAGAGTAGTGTGCTCATTGTATACCCGTAACAGGGCTCTCTATCTTTTAATAGGTAAAAATACTAAATGTAATATTCACCTCCTAATAGGGCTAGGTCTCCTAATAGGGATACTATACTCCTAGTGTATTATTTGTGGGTATCATCCCCACCAGTGTTTTCCCTTCGCTAGGGTTTCCTCATGAACAAAATCATGGTGTTATGAGTCATATAATTTATGTGTATGTTCTTTTAATTTCATTTATTGTTTGGTTAAGTAGGAAGTTATTAATTTTGAATTTAAAGTTATGTAATATTGATTCAACCCCCTCTCAGTATTACCTAATCCTAACATTTGGTATTAGAGATTGTGTCCCTTGAAGAGAAAATCTTATAGCTTAAGGGAGATCTAGATAGATTCAAGTTTGGAAGAGAAATTTGAAGTAACACTTGAAGACCTTGATAAGGCTAAAGCTAAAAATGGTGACTTGAAATTCAAACTGAGAAGAGGAGATGGTTTCATCAAGAAACTTTAGGAACAACTTGAAATTTATAGGAATCAAAGGAAAGATCTTAGGGAAAAGATAAATGAAGATTCTGATGTTGATTCATCTGATCAGATCAAACAACTTGAATAAGAAAATGAAGCATTGAAGTAGGATCATGAAACTACTTCTATTCGTATGGCTAAATAAATTCAATAGGAAAATGATGAGAGAACCAAAATTGAAGAAATCCTAAAGAATACAAATGTTCAGATGAGAAAAATGGAGGTTGAACTTGATGACTACAGAACCAAGTATCATGAATTAGGTAAATACAACCAAATCATAAAAGGAGAACTTCTCAAGGCTAAGAAACACATTGAAAAACTTCATATGAGAAGTGACATTATTGGTGAACAAAGAGAAAGATAAAGACCTAAAGGAGACATGCCAAGAGTTGGTTTCAATGAAGCTGAATGTTCTAAATCCAAAGAAGAAAAATATCAAGAAAAGATAGATGAAGAAATACCTATACAAGATGAGCCTAGAGAAAAGATCAGACCTTTCAAAGGTAGATGCTTTGGATGCAAAAAAATTGATCACATGAAGAGGGATTCCAAAGGTAAAGCTCCTTACAAGCCCTTTTCTAGTTATTGTTTTAATTTCTATGCATATGGACACAAGAAGGCAGAGTACAGGAATCTTGATCAATCCTACACTAAATAAACTACATTAGAGAGGAAACAACAACTAAGATTACATGTTACAAATACAACAACTTTGGACACACTGCAAGGAACTATAGGTTACAGGTCAATCAGAATAGATCACCTCCTACATGCTACAAATGAAACAATCAAGGACACATATCTAAATTTTGTAGGTATAATAGAGTTACACGTAACAAAAGACCACCACCTATTGTTGTTAAGAAGAATGCTGGTGATGTTGGAAAAAGTCTTGCACATTATATGGAAGAATTTAACAATCATTTTAGGAATGAAAGAGATATGGAAAGTGGAAAGGTATGGAAAGTGAATGAACCAAGTGAGAACAAGGGTCTAGGTGAGTTAATAGATGCTACTAAGTCTTTTCCTAATGCTAATATTGCTACATCAACCTAGATGGCCAAGCATGGCCTTAGGGGTTGATTTGGAGAAATACAACAGAAAACTATCAAGTCCCTATTTATGTGAAATAAGCCCTTGCGAGCTTATGGAGAGTATACATGATTGATTTGAAGCACCTATATGAGATCCCATAGCTATAGACACTATATCTTGTGATCACCAGATTAATTATCGATTGGATCATTATAGAGTTAATTTTATTGGTAAATGTGTCAATTCTATTATGGAGAATTATAAATCCATTCATTTGAACATATCTAATCACTTTTCAAATTAGAGTTGAAGGAGATCAGAAAGAATAGAAAGAAAAAAAAAAACTTTGTGATTGAGTGAGTGGGAATTCACAAATTCATCAAAGAAAAGGTATTTTCAATTATTTATAAACTTTGATAATAGATACTCCATTGATTTTTGATGTTAATAAAAGATCTATATACAAGTTTAAGAACATCCCTGTAAATCCACTGAAGATAATCCTGAAGGTGCATTTTCACAAACACCCTACGATGCTATACATGTTGAGCATATTAGGGAATACATTCATTGGAAGTATGAGTCTCTCAGAGAATTTGAGATCTATAAGGAGATGAAGGATATGGTCAAAGAAGATGGAAATTGGAAGGATGAATTCTCTCCTCTAGATAATGTCATCATTATGTGAATGGCGGAACTCTATGAGTTCAATGAAGAAGAATGGATTAATATTATCTAAGTAGAGTACATGATTAGTTTATCTAGATTGGAGATCAACCTGTGAAGATATGCAATAATTTGACTCATGACATAACTATTTTGGAAAACTCTGGTGTTATCCCCACTACAGAGAAGAACATAAAGAAGAAAGTAGAAACCCTAACTCATTCTAGATGGGATAAAAGGGAAATTACTATAGCCAACATCTTTTAGCAAGATGTGAGGTTAGTTTCAATGATTTTGGGTTACAAAATCCATTATAGAAGCCAACCTAACTTAGTATTAGCTGGAGTCATTATCATGGCATATAGAATGGTGAAGGAAAATGTCAAATACAACCTTTGTGAAGTACTTGCACAATAGTTTTTGGAGAATGCGAAGCAGATCAAGAAATATAAGTAATAATATTTTAGGTTTGGGTCATTATTGATACACATGTATGTTCACATTTTACATAAATTCCCTGGAATGTACCCTAGAGCATGGAAGGATAATGAACCTACTAGAATTAAGATCACAAACAATTATAGATGATAGAGCAATACTTTGGTAGATGGTGAGTTATTAGGTATGATCAAGATTGTATAGAGAAAAATGAGAAAAAGAGTAAGGATACCTTAGGAGATGGTAGAAGAATCTAAGCATACAATATGCTTCATGGTTTAAATTGATTATGTGTGCTTTAAGGCAGTTGAACCAAGAATGAAATAGTGTTATCCTACAAGATATGAAAATAATTTTGAGGTCTTAACAATGCAAGTAGAACATGTTCTATCATCATAGATTGATCCATCTGAAGAAATATGGGGAACTTATAAGGAGAAGTCAGTTAAGATAAGAGAAGAACATAACATAGTAGCAAGGAGGAGAAAAATTCAGAATGTTGTAGATGATCTAGCAAAAAAGGCTAGTATTTCTAAAGAGGAAATGAAGGAGATAAGAAAAAAATGACTAAGAGTGCTTCTGGATTGGCAATCACTGCTCCTACAACCCTTCCACCTCTACAAAATGAGAAGACTAAAATTCAACCTCCTACTGTAGTAGATGTACCTGATAATATACACCTGAACCACCCAAAAGGACATCTCAGATAGAGAAAACAATAAATATCCATGTGAAGAGGACAAGGTCCCCCAAACAAAATTCACCATCCAAAAGATAGAGACCTGAAGAAGAAAATGAGAAAGTAGAGGAAAATAAAGTAGAGGAGAATAAAATAGAGGCAAGAAAAATATGGAAACCATATCTAAAGATGTTGGTGAAGTGAATCATAGACCAAGGAAAGCTCAATCAGTTGCCTAAATACTATGACAGGAATGATGAAAAAGATAAGATTCAGATTGAATACTTTTTCATCGATCATATGCTTGTATTTAAGAAGAATCTCATTGAAATGGGAGGTAGTATCCCAAAGAAGTTGTATGAGAAATTGGAAATTAGGAAATAGTTAGCACTAATTGAGGATGAGAAGATAAGAAGAAAAAATATAGATGATATTCTACCTATTGTATCATATGAAGAACATGAAAGGATTCTGAAATCTATAAAAACATTGGTAAGAGTTAAAGCAAGAATAATAAAGATAATGGGAAGAAAATATTATGAGATCATTGAGGACACACATAAGGATATTGATAAGGTCCTAATGGAGACTGAAGCTAAGAAGTCTTCACCTCTAAATTCCAAGGATACTAAGCCTAAAAATATTCTAAAAGGAGATTCCTCCAAGCCTACAATAATCAACAATGATTCACCTAAGGATGAAGAAGATAACAGTCAATTTGTCAGTACAATAAAGAAACTAGACTTCTTTGTTGCTGGTGTACCTGTGTCTTTGGACACTTTTCTGGATGCTAGTGACCCCTTTTAAGGGATTACACATACTATTTCTATTGATGGAAGTGATGAAAATAATGGAAACAATGAGAATGATATAGTTAATCCTACCAAATCTTAACCAAAAGAGAGTACAAATGAGGCAACCAAGGAAGCAGAAGTTAAAGTTGAAGTCAAGCAAGAAACACATGTATCTATTTCCTTATCTTTTTTGGCAGGTGCTGACTTGATCCTATGAGCACGAATGTAGAGATAATGGATGAGGATGAGATAATGAAGCCATCTTACATATCCTTTTCCAAAGAAAAAGAGAGATCTTAAGAGAAAATAGAGAAAAATTCAAGGGTACTGGAAAGGGACGTTGATACTATCAAAAAACTCCTATCCCTACATTTTACTTTCCAAGGAAAGGATATAACAAATAACTTGAACACATCATTGGATGACTTTGAAAATCACTTTGAGTCTCTGGAGAAGATCACTGAAGTAAGAGCTAACCATAAATACTTGGCAAAGAAACTTGAGGAAGTGTGCAAGTCTATCACATGGAACTTGGCAATAATAAGTAACACTATTGCTGAAGCAAAGACCTGTATTAGACATGGAAGGAATTTATAAAGTTACTATATAAATCCCATCAAGCACCTTCAGAATATTGAAGATATCATTTCCAATTATCTAGAAAGACTCTGGATAAGTTGAAACATAGTTGTGAGTCCTCCTCACACAATGTTGTAGAGTTGGATATGGAAGTTTTAGGTTGTTGGACAAAATCAGTAAACTAGAAAAAAAAGGAAGATTGACAAGAAGATTTGGTGTGTTAAAGAGTTTAATCATAACTAAAATATCAATTCTTGAAAAACACCTTTCTGACATGGAGACAATAGCGAAGGAACTCACTAATAATATGCCTATAGAATTAAAGGGAGCTAAGACTTCATCATTTTCACTAATGGAATGATTCATGTAGGAGATATTATGGTAAAAACATGGACTGCTAAGGCAAAGATCTTGGGAACCTCTTTCCAAGACATACTTCATGTGGTATGAGTTTTTGATGAGCAGATGTGTAATTTTTTTTATAGATACTATTTTTTTTTCTACACCATTTCTATTGATATCAAAGTGGGAGTAGTATGTATGAAAAATGTAATATGTAAGGGAGTAGTATGTGAAGATAAGTACTTAGTCAATAGTTTGGTATTGAGTACTTAGTCATTTTCACTAAGTGTTTCCATCAATACCAAAGGGGGAGATTGTTGGCAAGTGGCCCATTTAGGATTGCATAAAGGCTTTCATTTATGGAAACACTACTCATTTGCAAGGTCACTTGGAGTATAACACCATTTTCAAGATTCAGCTTTGAAAAAAAAAACTAAGTCCATAATGCAGTTTATAGTGTACAGTCACATAGTTTTGGTCAACGGGCACTGTATATGGAGAACTAAGTTATGTTAGCTTAGAGGAAGACATTTTGAGATATTGTAGACCTTCAGTTAAGGTCTCTTGTGTTTTTGAGTTCATCTCAGAGATTTATAGCCTGTTAAAGTCATGGAAAGACAGTATAACAATGAAACAAAGCAGTTGAAAGGTTGTGATGATTAAGGAAGTATAACATAGAATCTAGAAGTGGGGTAAAAGCACAAAGTTGTGTCGCACTTGAGGACCTTTTTCATAGTTCCAGCCAAAATTGTCTGGGCTAGAATAGTTTTGGCCAGAATGTTTTTGGCTGTACATACGTGGTGCAAATGCAGCGCCATGTGGCATCAATGTGGAAAATAAGTTCTGACCAAAAAAAGTTCGACCAGACCAGTTTCAACTAAAAAATCATGAGTAAATTTAAGCCAACTATGTTTTATTGATGAAGAATTGGCACACATTTATATAGGGGTTTCAGCCAGGACTGATTTGACCAAACTAGTTTTGGCCAAACCAATTACAGCTGAAACTGCCTATGTGGTATCCTATGTGGTAGCCAGATAGGAAAAAATTTCAAAATTATAGAACTTCTCACTTATACAACTGATTTCTCCATCAAAAATTAACTTTCTTTAAAATCTAAAAATACCCTTTTGGAGAGCTCGGAGTCAATATTATGGTCATATGATTTTTATAGTTTTTTGATTAGAGATTATATATTATAGTTGAAAATAGTGCAATTAGGTATTTTAACATTTAAGAACACGCTCGTTCAAAAAAATAAAAAAGATAGCAAATCATGTCAGAAAAATTTAAAACTTATATTTAACACTAGAGGAGAGAGTCCTCTTCAAGAATATGTAGTTTGTTTTCTATATGGTGTAGATTTTCTAGGGAAAATTAGGCGGGAGATGAAGACTGTTAATTTTGGGTAACTCCAACTTTGAATAGTTATAAAAGAAAAATTATATTCCAAAAACCAATATTTTGTTCTACACTAGCTATACATGTAGTCTAAAACATATTTTAAAATCAGAGGAAAACAAGATTATTTGCATATATCTGTTTGGTGGGAACTAGACCCTAGATTTTTAGCATTTTTCAGCAATTAAAAAATGGACTTCAAAAATTTAAAAAACTATATCAATTCTTATTCAAATTTTAAAAAAAAAATTATAGGCATAAACTACATCGAATTTTACACATTTCATTAGTTTACGTCATTTTCAACTTCTAAACACAAATGCCACTTTTATGTCATTAAAGTTTAAAAGTTTTGTATGTTGTGGACCTTTTCCTTTATAAAAGTGTGACACGAGTTTGTACTTTTACCCAATGCTAAGTTGGATTTGGATTGGGTCCTACCCCACTTTTGTTGAGTATAATTATTGACTATGGATTTGATAATTGGTTAAGTATTGGACACGTTTGGTGATGTTCTTAAGAGCCGACTGGTTATGAGATCAAGTATATATGAAGATGTTTTGTAATTCAAAGAAAGAGATAATGATGGATGGAATGCATAGATGCAATGTGATGTCAGGATCAGAAAAAAGTTGATGCAAACTATAATTGGGACTACTTGAGTATAGCAGATGCTTATATAGTCCACCTTTTGGAAAATCATTGTAACCTAACTATTTTATAATTGTAAGAGCAATGTGCTCATTATATACCCCTAATAAGGTTCTATATCCCTTAACAGGGAAATGTAATGTTCAACTCCTAATAGGGCTAGGTCTCCTAATAGGGACACTATACTCTTAGTGCATTATTTTTAAGTATCATCCCCACTGAGTTTTTCTCTTGGCCAGGGTTTCCTTGTGAAACAAATCATGGTGTTATGAGTTATCTATTTTATGTGTATGTTCTTTTCATTTTAGTTATTATTTGGTTAAGTTGGAAGTTACTAAGTTTGAATTTATAGTGTTGTAATACTGATTCACCCCCCTCTCATTACTACCTAATCCTAACACATGTATATATGTACATATGTATGTATGTATATATGTATATAAATGTACACACACACACACAGCTACAAGTGTAGTTTCCCTTGCATCAAAAGATAAACCTGTTAGTGCCTGATACAACAACTAGACTTATAGAATGCACAGGAGGAGGTTAGTCCCTTGTCACGAATCCTAAGTGGGCACTGACCATTTTCCAACAATCTCCCCTTTACCATTACCTGAAGGGATTCAAACTTGTGACCAAGCTCCGATACCACTTTTTATAAGTGTGGTTTCTGTTGCACAAAAAGATCAACCTACCAAGGCTCGATACAACCACTAGACTTATAGAATCCATATGAGGTAGTTAGTCCCTTATCATGAATCCTAAGGGGAGCACTGACCATTTTACCAACACACACACACACACACACACAAACACACACACACACATATGCTTTATCATTTGTAATGTGGGTTTGCACGTGCCAGGCATTGACCTCATTTCACTTCACAGGTATGAGTGTGCCTCTAAAATCCTCAATGGTGAATGAAGGGAGATAGTAATATGGCCCACTTGAACTTACCCCTTCACATCATTCTGATTAAATAATGACCATGAACTTGAGATATCAGTTAGACTGTCAAGGTGATAGATCATGACCCACCTATTACCTGGTTGTGTATGGTTTGACCTGATGGCGTGATCATGGTAATTTTATGGTATTTGATTATGCACTATCTATTTGAGTGACTATATTTTGGTTGATTTCATGTTTCAGGATATTCATGTTTGTCACTTTGATATATTTGACGATTAAGGCATTATTAATATTTTAGTTGTTATGGTTCTTTATGAACAATGTCCTAGATTTGTATATATTGATTATTTATATTCTCTATTATATAGTCTTGAATGATTATTATATTGATAAAAGGTCAATTGGTATATATATATATATATATTATTAATTATGACTTTGTCTTTGAGAGTATAAAATAATATTCAATAATCCCTATTTTTGAATGGGTGTATATTAATGTGTGTGTGTGTGTGTATTCTCGACATTCATAGAGTATGGATTCAAATTATATGATTAATAGATACATGCATGGATATGTCTACGTGCATAATGTACTTATTAATAATAATATTTAATTGACTAAGAAATATTGTTATGAATATATGAATATTAGAATAATTTTATAATTCCTAATAGTTGTGAATTGGTTGAGAATTAGTTTCTCTTCCCAGAGAACTCTTTATAAGTCCATTTATCTTTCATTTTGGGTGGATTCTATTGAATGGGGAGGAGGCATTTTCTAAAAAATTGAAGGAGAGTTCCTTTGATTCATTCTTAAGGATTGTTTGATGTTTATTAAAAAGAGTTGAGTTTGATTGTATTGGAACATTGGAGAATAGTTGGCATTTGATTGGATATGCATTAATTTTTGGGAATTTTTTTTGGGTTTTCAAATTTAGGTTGCTCTTGTACGTTGGAATCTTGGGTTTTTTCACATTTGCACCCTTCTTTCTCTCTTCTCCTCGTTTTATGTGTAGGATTTGAAGTAGTGTTTTAACACTCTTATGATTTATTTTTGATTGAATGAGAAATAATTTTTATGTGTGAATATCATGTTATGTATGTATTCTAAATTTCAAAGATCTAAAAGTGTATGTGTAACTTTGTCGCAACTTACTATGTGTTTCTCCTAGTTTTTCAATCACCCTATTTTGAAGATTTCTTTATTGAATTCATTTTTATGAGTATAAGGTTTCAATTTATTGAGTTTTCATAAAGGAAACTGAGATATGTCAACTGGATCTCACTCTTATTTTATTTCCAGGGCTCAATTAATTCCCTATTATATGCATTTTCCCAAACTAGCCATTGCTTTACCTTGCCTTCTATTTGATAGTCAAATGCATTGTAGAAATAGAAATTGCATCTAAGAATATTTAAATTACATACCAAGACTATGAAAATGAATATAATAATTTAACAATTGTGTATATTTCCTACCCAGATGCATTGAATTCATTTTTTCTCCATTTTTTCCAAATTAGGTTTTTCTAGGGCGCAACAAAGGTTGTAGGGGTTGGTTACTCTTTGTTTTATCAATTCTATTTATTTTGTGGGGAAGTATGATGGCTGATTTATGTGATTTAAATGCATTCAAATACCATTATGTTGACATCATTTAAGTGATTTCTGATTGAGGTTTATGGCTTGTACTTCATGTGAGAAGGGCAATGTATGTGTTCCCTAAACCATATTGAGTTTATTTTGAATGCTATATGGGAATCTTGATATTGAATTTAATTTGTATATGAATCACGTATTCTTATTTATTTTATTTGAGGATAATAGTTAGGGAACCTAGGTGCATGATAGGTTGTGTGGATCTTAATGATTTCCAAGGCCCTAAAGTGGCTATTCTAGGGTAAACCATTAATGAGTTTTGTGTTCAAGTTATAACCTAATAAAATAAATTAGAGTAAAACATTAATCAAGTTAATATTGGTGTGTCGCCCATACCTTGAGTGCTAGTACAGGTTAAGGATAGGAATGGGAGAATATGCCTATTAATACTAGTTTGATCAAACATTCATTGTTCTCATGAAAGTTTGTTCAGGTCCACATGAATCTCACTTGGGTGTTGCAATCTATAGTGATTAGTCTAGGACTACCCAAGAGGGAGGCTATATGATGACACTCATCCAATGTGTAGCATGAATTCCCTTCCTAATTAGATTTTTTTATATGAATCTAGGAGCCTTTTCCTTGTTTTATGGTTTTTTGCATTCCCTTGATGTGAGATTTGGTCACTTCCTTGTTTTATGGTTTGACTTTCTTTTTTTTTGCAAGGCCTTGTGTCTACATACTTACCATGGTGGGAGTGGGCCTTTAGGTTTCATGTGGTTGAGTGGTAGTGTTCTTTCTCCATCAAGGTCCTATAATTTTTCATCATTGTATGGATGGATTCTTTGTTCCAAATCCTTCATTCTTACTACTATAGCGATCTTCATTTGGTATATGTTATCTTTCCATGTAATATTGTATCTTTTATAAGCTGATGTAATTTCTATACTTCTTAAAGGAAAATAATGTATTTGTACACATGATGATACATTTGTTGTAATGTACATTGTAATTGTAAATTAGAAAGGTTGTTATTATAAACATGTTTGGTGAAGAATCTGATTATGTTAATTAAATAATGAAATTTGTTTAGTTAGAATTAGAGATATTTTTAATTGGAATTGGTTATGATATGTGATTATGATGAGATATCTGAAGTAGTAAGCAATGTAATTTCAGGTTAGAATAAATGATAATGTAAGTTGTAATTATTAAATGTATATGTAATGAGAAATCATTAAATGATTATTAGAGTTAGTCAGCTATGTGATCATGTTAACATTATGGTGAAAGAAGGAATCTAAGAACTGATGAATGATACTCCCCTTATTAACTTAAACACACACAACATAATCGAGAATAAAAATGAATTGCAAGGACAAGAAATGGGCTTTCTATTATCTCCAATAAAATGGAATTACATTGTTCATAAATATAAAATGCACAACCACATGGGTATTTTCATTACAATATTCTGCAAGCCAAAGCCACCAAATGGATTTCCCCAAAAAACACTGCCCTAGATAATCCTACGCACCTTCATAATATAAGCAATTTTAACCGCTGAATAAGGTTCTAGAAATTTTAACCCTAAATTTTGAGGCCGACCATCCCTAAGATATTATTATTCATTTTTATTACATTAGAATAGACCCTAAATAACTTTCAAAATTGCAAAGAAATTTTGAAGGAATTTCATTTTCTGCTATTTCAGGTAGTGCAACTTCCAGAGACCGTAACTCATTTCCCATTGACCCGATTTTCTATTATACCCCATTTAGGAAATGGTAAGAATTTATCTACAACTCCAAACTTGTGAAAACTCTAGTTAACCAAAGTTTCAACCCCTTTCGGATCCTCTAAAGCCTTCAAAACTAAGTTCAAAGTTTCTGTACCATTTTGCCAATACCAATTTTTTTGAATATCTTCAAAACTAGAATTGATATTGCAATGAACCTTTACTGGAAAGCTGATATAATCAAAGTGAACCTCCACGGAAGAAAATAGAACATTCTGAGCTCAAATTAAAACACTAAAAATGGTAAATTTCCATAAATAGCTACCCTGCACAAAGATAACCCTTATTGAAAACAAACCAAAAAATATTTTTGCGTGATACAAGATTTCCCTTACGCCAAGATGTTCTTTTATCAGACACCTGGGGTAATTTGAGAAGTGAACTTGTCACATCTCAAGTGTTCAAAGGAAAACTAAGATGGTTAACCTCCTCCCTTGATAGCCTTCATAAATATTCCATAGGTCATCCTTTCTATTTGACTAAATATTCTTAATATGTCTTGTTCCTTATGCTTCTACCAACACACCTTTCCAAGATGTCTTCAATCTCCTCTATAGCTAAATTAGTTGTTAGAATATTCCAATGTGCTTCTGTGACCTGAGCATCAACACCTCTTTCATGATGTTATGTCAGATATGAAATGTTAAATACTGGTGAAATATTGAGTTCATTGGGAAATTCTACTTCATAAGAATTTCTTGAATGGTCCAAACTTCTTCATCTTCAACTTATTGTAGGTCCCTACTACAAATCTCTCCTTTCACAAACAAACCATGACTTCATCCTCCACCTAGAGTTATGTATGCCTCCTTTTCATATCTTCCTTAGCCTTGTAGTGTGTATTCATTGTATTAATATGCTTCCTTACCTTCTCATGCAAATTCTTCAAGTGCTCTACAAAGTCTTCAACTTTAGAACTACTTGTGTCTCCTTCTTCCAACTTTCTTAATTCTAATGCATTTTTGGGACTACTTCCATATACTCTCTAGAATGGTGATTTACCAGTGCTCCTATTGACAAAATTATTATATCAAAATTCCTCCTATGATAAAATCAAAGCCCATCTCTTTGGTTTATCTCCAACCAAGAACCTCAACAGATTCCCCAAAATTCTATTCATAACTTCTATCTATCCATCAGTTTGTGGATGGTGTGCTGAGCTAAACTTCAAATCTATCTTCAAAATTTTCCAAAAGGTTCTCCAAAAGTCCCCAACAAACTTGGTGTCTTGATTTGAAACTATGCTCTGTGATAAACCATGTAGTCATGCCACCTCCCTAAAAAATATTTTTTCTACATGAACAACATTATTAGTCTTCTTAAAAGGAATGAAATGTGCCATCTTTGAAAACTTATCTACCGTGCTACAAAAATGGAATCATGCCCTCTCAAAGTTCTTGGTATTCCAAGAATAAAGTCCATACTAATATCCTCCCATGGCTTCTTTGGTATAGGTAATGGCTGATATAACCCTATATTTTTCTTGGCTTGTTTTTCCATGTGACATAACTTACAACTTTGTACAAATTTCTTAACATATTTTTGCAATTGTGGCCAATAATAGTTTTCACTAACCAGGGCAATGGTTTTATCTCGACCAAAATGTCTAGCCAGTCCTCCACTATGATTTTCTTTGATTAGATTCTCCCTCATGGAACTCCTTGGAATGCACAAATGATTACCTCTGAATAACATATCATCCTAGATTATGAAGTCCAAAAATTTGGTTCTATCTAGAGTAACAGGTTATGTACAAGATTTCCAAGCTTCGCCAAAATATGGATCCACGGGGTACAAACTCTTGAGTTCCTTCAACCCAAAAACCTCAATCTGCATCTATGTTAGCAAAAACAACCTCCTACTAAGGGCATATAAAACCCTATTATACTTCTCACTCCTATGTTTCAAAACAAAAGTGCAACTCTACAAAAAATCAACCCATTTCAAATGCCTCTAATTTAACTTCCCTTGACTATTCAAATATTTCAAAGCTTGATGATCAGTAAATACAAAAAACTCTTTTGGAAAAATATAATGTCTCCACTTCATAAATTATTGAACTATAGCATAGAACTCCTGATCATAAACACAATAATTTCTCTTGGCATCATTAAAATTCTCACTAAAATAAGAAATGGGTTTACCTTGCTGACTCAAATAGCTCCAATAGCATTACCACGGGCATCACAGTCTAATTGAAACACATTGTTAAAATAGGGAAGTTCTAAAATAGGTTGTTCTGTAACTTTTCTTTTCAACAATTCAAAATTGTTGTCTACTCCTACAGTCCACTTAAACTCTTTCTCATCCCCTCTCATTGTTTAAGTCAAGGGTCCACAAATACTACTGAAATTTTGAATAATTTTTTTGTAAAAGATAGCCAAACCATGCAAATATCTTACCCTATTATCACTCCTTGGAGTATGCTATTCGAGGATAGAATTCATCTTCTCTAGGTCCATTTTAGGACTTCTACTAAAAATACAAATCCTAGATACACTAATTCCTTCTTTAGAAAAATGTACTTCTTTAGATTAATCAACAAATTAGCTTCCCTTAACCTCTCAAACACCCTAAAAATATGCATTATATCTTCTTCCAATGTCTTACTGAAGATCAAAATATCTTCTAAATAAAAAATGACAAACTTACCCAGAAAGTCTTTCAGTACTTCGTTCATGATCTACATGAATTTTCTTTGTGCATTGGTTATCCCAAAAGGAATGAATAACCACTCGTACAAGACCTCCTTTGTCTTGAAGGTTTTCTTCCATTCATCTCCTTCTTTTATCCTGATTTGGTGATATCCACTCTTTAGGTCTATCTTTGTGAAATACACAACTCCACTCAAACAATTGATAATATCATCCATCCTTGGAAGGGGAAATCTGTACTTGATAGTGATCTTATTGATAGCTTGAGAATCTATACAAGTATTCCATTCTCTATTTTTCTTTGGTGCTAATATCGCTGGTAAAGAACATGGACTCAAACTCTCTTGGATCAATCCCTTTTGCAACAACTCCTGTACTTGTCTGTTCAATTCATCACTCTCTACTGGAGTCATCCTATGGGCTTCCTTCTTTGGAAAAGTAGCCCTTGGAATAAAGTATATCTGATGACTCATCTTTCCCATTGGTAGAAATCCACTAGGTACATTATCAAATACAATATCTCAAAACAACCCCAACAAGCCTGCAACTTCTCTAGGTACATCTTCTACTCCCGGTTTAACAACTTTTGGAATTAAATAAAAATACATATGCTCATGTATCATACCTTGTAAGAAATTTATTCCATCAACTAAACATATTTTTGCATTACTACATACATTTTCCCTTGTTTCAATCAATGGCTTCAGCTTGTATTGGAGTCCATCCTTTGTCAAAGAATAAGTATTAGCATGACCATCATTTATAATGCGCATGTCAAACTGCCAAGGCCTTCCTAGCAACAAATATCATTCATCCATGGGTGTGATATCAAAAAGCACCTCATCTCAATAACTTCCAATCTTGAAATTCACTAAGCACTACTCATTGATTAGGACCTTGTACTGGTCATCCTACACCCAGGATATTCAGTACAAATGTAGGTACTTTTCCCTTTTCATCTTTAAATTTGAGATGATTTTTATGACACCATATTATGAGTGCTTCCACTATCAATAATCACTTCACAACACTTACCCCTGTACTTATACCTAGTGCTAAATAGGCTCGTCCTCTTATCTAATTTTTTATCTTTATTTATTAGGGTTCTCCTAACAAATAGGGTTTCTCTTCTCTCAGCATGATTTGAGTGTTATGCTTGAGCTTGTTCATTTCCATGCACAACTCATGCATGACCTTTAGTTGTCCTGTCTATCTATCCTTGATTTTGTGGACATTCATAGGATCAATGTCCTTCTCTACAATGGAAAAATATCCCATGAATACCTCCTCTTCCTGAACCTTTCCCTCTTCCTCTTCCTCTCCAATCCTTATTATTTGGATCATGGGAATGATTGAAATTATTTCCCCTTAGATTCTAACTGCTACTTGACTCATCATTATTTTTCTGATCATCATTTCAACCTCCATAAGACCGTCTACTGGATCTTCCACCATGACTTGTTCCACCTTTCTTTCCTTCAAACTTCTTGTTCATCTTCACTTCTACCCTTAAGGAAACCTAGTAAACCTCTTCAATGCTTTTCTTTCTAACTAGAATCAACTCCTCTTGAATACTTGGCCCTAACCCATGAACATAATAGATAATGTTTTCCTTCTTATCTTCTACATGACTTGTTCTAATGAGGACTTGGTAGAACTCTTCTGTATACTCCTGCTCAGAACTTCGCACTTGTTTCAACCCTGGTATTTTCTTTAGCAGATCGAGCTCAAAATCAACATGAATTAATTTTCTCTTCTATTTCTTGATCATTTGGTCCCATCTTTTTATTTTCTCCTTTCCTCTTCTATTCCTCTCTAACTGAATCTCCTACCACCAAAGTTTTGCATGACCATTTAGTTTGGCCTTTGCAAATTTGATGCTATCTAGATATTTGACATATTCATACTCAAAATATTCTTCTAGATCATTGATCTAGTCGATCAGTTCCTCTGGGTTAAGATTTCCTAAAAATATGGTAACTTAAATTTTGGGTCTCTTTCCAATCTTGGAAATGACCCTAAAATATATATCCTCCTTAGGATCTCTAGGCGCTTTCTGGTGCTTCTTGGTCACCTTGTCCTTCTTCTTCAAATTCATCTTCACTTTCATCTCTAACTACAATATTCATTCCTCTATGTAGTTCCTCTTGAAATTCTTGGATGTGTCTGTGAAGGGCTCTAAAACCATCTTCTATCACACCTACAACTCTCCTGCCACGGTTCCTTCGTGGAGGCATTTTTGGCTTCTATCACTCAAACCCATAATCACAGTCTTGGTGGAAACTACCTCATAGTTGATGATTGGTCTACACACTCAGGAAATCCTACTCGGATACCACTTGATGAAGGATAATCCCCTTATAACACAAACACACACAACAAAATCGAGAATAACAATGAATTGTAAGGACAAGAAATGGGATTTCTATTACCTCCAATGAAATGGAATAACAATATTCAAAAATATAAGATGCACAACCACATGGGCATCTTCATTACAATATTTTGCAAGCTAGAGCCACCACATGTATTTTTCCAAAAAAGCTTCCCTAGATAACCCTACAGGCCTTCATAATATAGACAATTTTAACCGCCCAAGAAGGTTCTAGATATTTTAATCCTAAAGTTTGAGGTCGACCATCCCTAATATATTATTATTCATTTTTGTTACATTAGAATAGACCCCAAATAACTTTCGCAACTCAAGTTCAATTTTAAAGGAATTTAATTTTCTACTATTTTAGGTAGCGCAAAACCCGGAGACCATAACTCATTGCTCGTTGACCCGATTGGCTATTAAACCCCATTTTGGAGATGGCACAAATTTATTTATGGTTCTTGATTCATGAAAGCTTCATTCAACCAAGGTTTTGACCCCTTTCAAAGCCTCTAAAGCCTTCAAAACAGAGTTCAAAGTTTCTGTACCCTATTGCCAATACCAAAAATTTTCAATATCTTCAAAAATAGACTTGATCTTGCAATGAAACTTTACTAGTAGGATGATATAATTAAAGTGAACCTCTAGGGAAGAAAATAGAATATTCTAATCTCAAATGAAAAAATGACTAAAAATATTAAATTTCCATAAATAGAAGCTCTATGTACAAAGATAACCCTTATTGAAAAGAAACCAGAAAATATTTTTGGGTGATGCAAGATTTTTCTTACACCCAGGATGTTCTTGCATGAGGAACATTTGAGTTTGGTGTTATTCAGAATGAACCTAGAATTAAAGGAGTTGATATTTATGATGCATGTGATGTAATTAATTGATGTATATAGTGTTGGAAATACAACATGAGAAAGCAAGAGACTGAGGGGGGGGGGGGGGNCTGAGGGGGGGGGGGGGTGAATTAGATCTTAAACTTTTATCCTTTAAAAAAAACTGATTCACAACCATGCATAAATATAATTGAACTATCAACTAGTAGCATCCATGACAGTAAATAAATAAGTCAAGACAATAGAATTTTGGTAACCCAGAAATCCAATAAGGTAAAACTGGGGTGGGGATGACACCCACAAAGATCTTCACTACTACAGTAATAAAGTGTGCCTGTTAGGGCTACAAAGTTTGATCACAATATGTAATCTACCTGGTTAAAGGTCTACCTGGGTAAGAGCTTTAGATCATTACAATCTACCTTGTAAAAGGATTTAAACTTACAAAAAAGTAAGCACTCAGCTAAGAGATTTAGAAAGGTCTGTTAGGACCACTTT
>MU224984.1:1262553-1303002 GCA_018584345.1 Thuja plicata
CCTGGTTAAAGGTCTACCTGGGTAAGAGCTTTAGATCATTACAATCTACCTTGTAAAAGGATTTAAACTTACAAAAAAGTAAGCACTCAGCTAAGAGATTTAGAAAGGTCTGTTAGGACCACTTTGTTAAGTGATTTCACCTGATATGCTAGTTAGAATGTCTCAAGAACTGGTCCTTCATTATGCACTCTGATGCTGATAACAGATCTCTCTTTCCAATACCTTCTCTGATCTAATAATCTGATATGTCTTTACTCTACTGCTCACTGCTCTTTCACTCTATTAGATCTATGCTTCTTCTATCAACATAACCCTTTGTACATCTCTCATGTATGCATACACCTTCTTTGTCTCTCATGCACACACACACACACACACACACACACACACACACACACACACACACACACACACACACACACACACACACACACACACACACACACACACACACACACACACACACACACACACACACACATAAACACACACACACACACACACACACTATTAGGGTTTAAGAAGAAATCTTAATATAGCTCACGAATCTGGTGATTAGATCTAGATCAACGATCAGGATCAAACGCTTATGCTTGTTAGGCATTCCAATTTTCTGATTGGCTCCATGCCATGCATTGGGATCAAATAATTAATGCATAATTAACACTGTTGAAATCATTAAATGCATGAACAAGTCAGCCCAAAATGGTTTACCTTCAAGTTTGTGTCATTCAAAACATATATGTTAAAACTGTCTTTCTCGGCACATTAAGACTCTGGCACTCGACATGAACATGATCAACTATTACTTGATTTTTGAGTCACTCAGCAATCACTATTTACTTGACAATGACTATGCTAGATTTCTCAGCCTATACTAGATAGCTCAGCCATAGTGATGACCCGCTAATCTGCATAGATAAATGACTAAGTGTGGGACACTAATGATCAAGTAAACTTAGAGATCAACAATCTCCCCCTTTGATATTAGTGGCAAAAACACACTTATCATTTCTTTACATTCACAATATTTTCCTAAGTACACAACGTACTCCCCCTAAGATTATACTTCATACTTACATAATATACATGCCATACAAAATATTATGCCTGATTCTGCACATCTTTATCTATTTTCTTATCTGATTCCCCATTGTTTTTGTCACTGATAGCCGCAGGGGTCAAGTTATACTTATCCAAAAATCACTTATGAAGTTGTAAAGTTAGTGCAAATGCTATATCGCAACTATGCTTTACAAACTTCATGACTTGTAACTTAATTTCTATCTTGGCAAATAGACTTACCAAAATATCTGTTGTAGAGAGATGAGAATCTCTCTTGAATAATTCATTTGTAGTTATAATTTCTTTTTGTATAGCCTCTAGATGAGGTATTAAGGCAGTCTGAATAGTTATTAACTTTTCTCTAATTCTGCCCTCTTCAACCATAAGCTCGGCTAATCTTCTCTGTGCATGAGTCAACTTGTCAAAATATAAGGAGCTAGAACTAGTATCCATACTCAATGTACTCCCTGTTGACTTCAAATCTAGTTGCAAATTATCAATAAGTTGTTGGTTATCCTTGGTAAAGAATTTTATATCACATAGCTTTTTATACAAGGAATAAACATTATTTGCAACTCCCTCACGTATACTAATAAGAGAAGAAAGTTCAACCTATTTGATATCAATCTCTGCTGATATCTTCTCCAAAAATTTGTTCTCAAATTTTCTCTCAGAATATTGTAGCAACTTCTCATTTGCCTCAACATTTTCATCATTAAATTTCTACACAATATGGACTAACTGTTCCAATATTGATGTTTGTTCATTTAAATCTATTATATCAAAAGCATTAACAAAAATATCCTTTATCTCATGTAATACTTGCATTTGTTGGTGTTCCCTCTTTAGTTCCTCTTGTTTCTTTTTCCTCTTCAAAAGGTCTTGCAGAGTCTGTATCTGCTCATATGTCAAGTTGTCTGTATCCCATTTAGGAATCACAATCACTTCATCCAAAGCGACACTTGGACTAGGTGACTTCCTCTTGTGTGACTTCTTCCTTTTGAATTCTGAAGAGTTGATACTCGGCTCAGTTACAATGATATATTTACCTGTGTCAATATTAATTTCACTTGTTGCCTTCATCTGAGTCAAGATTACCTACTGATCAAGTACACTTCCTATTTTAGGTGCAGTGGGAGTAGATGATGTAGATTGTGGTAGATCAACCAACACTTGTATAGCCTCTTATTCTATGGGCCTATCTGCAATTTCTTCCATCTTATCTTCACTCCCTAAAACTATTTGTAAAACATCTAAAATAGGTGGATTTGTATTCATTACCTCCTTTTCTCCTTCTTTCTCTGCTTTGGCCTCAGTTGCCCAAATAGGCGATTGAATACTTGTGTCTGCCAGCTCATTCTGATCCTCGACATCCACATTGTTGTGTTCTCCAAGTGTAGTGTCAATTGGACTATCCATTGTCAATTTTGTAACTTGCACATCAGTTATTTCCTCTTGGGTTTCAGTTTCAGTTTCTGCTTGATCTATAGCAGTTTCTTTCTCCATTTCCCTTGGCTCTGAGTTGTCTCCATCTTTCTCATCAACCTTCTTAGAAATTAACCCAAAGGTTTCCTTCCATATTTTGTTGCTCTGTTTTACTACACCTTAAAGATCATTCCTCAGAATTTCGTAGGCTCTCTATTTAGGAATAAATTTCCCCTTATATTGTTCAATAAACTTATCTATCTGTTTCTTTGTTAAGTCAAGAATGATCTTAGCCAATGTTCCTTCCCTTATTTTTCTTTTATTTATCAATGCATATTGCCATCTCTGAGACAAAATATCATATAGTTCTATAGGAACACTGTCTCCTATCTCTACAGGTGTCATTTTGAATGTTCTCATCATATCTATTATAGCTTCCTGAATCTTGTGCTTATTTACTACACTTTGTTTTTCATACTTTATAAATTTGAATCCTGCTAAACCTGAATTACTTCTTAGGTTCTTACATACCTCATCAATATTGGTCATTGGTTTATATGATGATGTAGGGATGTTCCTAGGTAAATCTATACCTATCTCCTCATCTTCTTCAGATTCCAAGTATAGCTTCCTCCATGGTCTTTTCTTAGCAGGTTGGCTTGGCACAGCCTTGGCTTCAACTTTTTTCCTCTTCCTTGAGTTTCTCTCCCCAACATTCTTCTTTGTATATAATTTTACTATTTGGGAAAGAGATGATGACCTGGTCCTTGGCTGGTTAGCAATAGGACGGGTAGCCTTAGGTTTAGCTTTGCTTTGTTTAGTTGCATTGGAATCTACTAGCTGCTTCCCTTTACCTTTCACAGTGACCTCTTCTTCAGGTTCACTTTCCTCTTCTTCTTCTTCACTAGACATATCTTCTCCATGTCTTGTTGACAACCCCAAAGGTGCATTCTCTGCTTCTTCATCACTCTAAATTCCAACCATCTTCTTCAGATTTTTGACAATTTTCTTCCTCTTTCTCTCCATAGTGCCAGCCTTCAAATCCATAGTGATTCTGGACTTAGCTTCTTCATAGTTTCCAAAATGCTTCACTATACTGTCAAATTCTTCTGCCAATAAAGCTATTATTCCTGTAGATGTCTCATCAATGTTTACTTCATAAGGTAATAGCCTTAGCCATGATACCCTTGGCACTACTGCCTGCACATAAGTGTAATCTATGTCTACAAGGAAACAAACATCCTCATAATGTTTTTCAACTAGTGAACTAGGAATTCTACCCCTTAACCTCATCTTTTTCTTGAATTCTAAAAAATACATTCCCATAACATTGTCAAAATTATCACCTAATTGCTGAATAAAAGCATTGATTTACTGAGTGATAGGTCTGTCTGTTTTCCACACTATGTTTCCAAAAGTAGGAAAAGTGTTATGTATGTAGAAAAATATGCAAGTGAGCAGAGATCCAAACTTACATACTGAACTCTTTTCCCTTCTAATTCAAGAAAGTCTCTTAGCCAATTGCATTAGTTGAATCTCGGCAAGGTCATATGTATGATCCTTCTTCACAATCTTCCAAGCTTGGTCGACTATAATGCATGGGACACTATCCAGTCAGCTTGAGTGATAGAATTTATGAGCTATAATCCTATCTGCAAAATCAAGCTCCAAATCTGTAATCATAGAGATTGTCATCCCTCTTTTGTTCCAAATGGCTCCAGTGAGTTCTTCTATTTTCTCTTTACTTTGACACTTCATAGCTCTTTTTCTGTTCAGAATTGGATAACCTGTTACCCAATGAATGATCTCTCTTGTTATCTTGACTAGTCCATTCTCTATCCATATGTTCATGTTGTGTATTTGACTCAGAATAATCTTGATCCATTCCATTCTAAATTCTCTCAGAAAGTATAGGGCACGAGTTAACCCTCTCTCAGATAAGTGTTTATGTTCATCTTTTAGGGCTCCATCTGTGCAAAATCTATTATAAGATGCCCTAAGCTCGTGAACTCTAACTTCACTTATTTTACACATATAGCATGACCTAATATCGTAGATCATAAGTACCTTCAGTGGAATTGACGATAGGGCTCCAGTCAAATCACCCTTGATGGTGCTCTTAGGAATTGCATAGAAATTAGGAGGTGCACAGGTGTCGCTCCTTACCAATTGAACATTTAGAAATTCTATTTCCATTCTGTTCACTGGTGTAGAGGAACTTGCAGCCATTTTTTCCAAAAAATAGGGTTTCAAAGATCACAAATAGAGTACCTTAGCAAGTAAAAAAATCTGAACTTTCCACTAAAAGGTTGCCGACGACATGCTATAGAAATCTTCAAAAAAATTTGCTGAGTTCAAGTTCACAAATGCACAATCACTCTTATGAAATTCTTAATCACATGGTGAGAAGAAATGAAATAGCTCTTTCCTTTATATAGGCTCCAATGGTTGAAAGTTAGGTCAACATTAAATGTTCTTTCCATTGAGTGAGTGCTAAACAACTGTCCTTGGCCGACTCACAAAATTAACTTGCCACTCGGTCGTCAAACAAAACTTACTCGACATGCATTAGAAATATATTGTTGCTTGACACCTATAGTGCATTTAGACTTTGTATGCTACATAACTCAAAAAATGTCATAATGCATATTATTATATGCAGATATGAACTATTGCACTATTATGTGTTAGGAACTGATAAAAGATATGAAATATAAACACAGTTCCTTACATGCCTTCCTTTTCTTAATTAGTGATGGTGGGATCACTTGATCCATTGGATTGGGTGACCTCAGATTTAGTAGATTCACTGCTTCTCGATTCTATTTTCCTTACCCATGTCTAGTTCATCTATGCTCTTATTTCCTCAATAGTAGGAGAAGGTACTCTTGTTTTGCAATCTTTCCTAGTATGACCAATTTTAAGACAGTTATAGCAAATTGGGCTTCCATTCATCCAACTCTTAGATTTACCTCTGAAATGTGTCTTTATGCAGTTTTCTAGAACATGTTTGTACTCACCATAGTAATGACATCTATGCCATGTGTTATATAATCCCAATTGTAGGTGTTACCCTTTCTTGGTGCTTTTTATTGTGTCTTTGATGTCCATTTTTGTTTAGTATTAGATCTGCAATCTTGTGCTCTATGTCCAAATTTTTGATAGTTATAACAATATCCATTGAATCTAGGTGTGGGAGGTGCATTATTTGCCTTTTCCCAACATTCATATGCTTGATGTCTAAACTTCTTATAGTTAAAGAAATAACCATTGAACTTAGGTTTAGGATTGGACTTACCATTCTTGCTTCAGCAGGTATTTGCTATGTGTCCTGATTTTCCATAGTGATGGCATACAAGCTTGTTGTTCTTTTTCTTTGCGCTCCTCCTTTCACCAGTCTTAGATGATTCTCCTTTCTCAATAGATTTCTTTTGTTCAGTGTGACCTAATCCAGAAGAATCTTTATATCTCCTTGATGCTTCCATCAAGTTCTCAAAATGAGTCAAGGCTTCATTGGGTCTATTCAATCTTTCATTTAGTTTTTTCTTAGATCTCAATTCCTTTGTCAATTGACTATTTTCAGATTTTAAATTCACAATTTCCATATCTTTCCTACTGGTCTCTTGATTTTCAAGTAGTAGTTGATTCACCATGTCAACCTAATTGTTTGTCATCATTTTTACTTCATGTGTCCTTTCGTCAAGTCTGATAGTCATCATTCTTTTATCTTCTTCAACCATAGCTTTGTCATCTTTAGCTTTCTTCTTTTGTTCCACTACTTCACATAGTCTTACTATTTGCATTTCTTGTTCTCTTTTCAGATTTCTGACTTCTTCACACAAGGTATTGTTCCTTTCCAATAGATCTACAATTGTTGCATCACTCTCAGTGGAGTTTCCATTCTAAAATAGATTTGTAGTGGCATCTTCCTGATAATGAGTATCATTAATTTGTTTGGCCAAATATTTTCTTTCTTGTAAGGACTTGTTTAGTTCTTGTCTTGCAGTTTCAAGTTGATGCAATGCTAGCTGAATTTCAATCTTTTAATTATCAATGACTTTACCCAAATTGTAAATCTCCATCTCAAGATATATACTCTCAAGCTGATTAAAACCTTTTGTAGGAGAACTGTGCTCTGATACAAATTGTTGGAAATACAATATGGGAAAGAAAGATACTGAGAGGGGGTGAATCGGATCTTAAAATTTTATCTTTTAAAACAAAACTGATTCACAACCATGCATAAATATAATTGAACTATCAACTAGTAGCATCCATGATAATAAATAAATAACTCAAGACAACAAAATTTTGGTAACCCAGAGACCCAATAAGGTAAAATTGGGGTGGGGATGACACCCACAAAGATCTTCACTACTATAGTAATAAAGTGTGCCTGTTAGGGCTACAAAGTTTGACATAATATGTAATATACCTGGTTAAAGATCTACCATGTTAATATCTTTAGATCATTACAATCTACCTTGTAAAAGGATTTAAACTCACAACAAAGTAAGCACTCAGCTAAGAAATTTAGAAAGGTCTGTTAGGACCACTCTGTTAAGAGATTTCACCTAATACATTGGTTAGAATGTCTCAAGAACTGATCCTTCATTATGCACTCTGATGCTAATAATGAATCTCCTCTTTCCAATACCTTCTCTGATCTAATAATTTGATATGTATTTACTCTACTGTTCAGTTCTCTTTCACTCTGTTAGATCTATGCTTCTTCTATCAACATAACCCTTTGTACATCTCTCATGTATGCATACACCTTCTCTATCTCTCATGCACACACACAAACAAACACACACACACACACACACACACACACACACACACACACACACTACTAGGGTTTAAGAAGAAGTCTTAATATACTTCACAAATCTGGTGATTAGATCTAGATCAACGATCAGGATCAAATGCTTATGCCGCTTAGGAATTCCAATTTTTTGATTGGCTCCATGCCACGCATTGGGATCAAATAATTAATGCGTAATTAACTCTATTGATATCATTAAATGCATGAACAAGTCAGCCCAAAATGGTTTACCTTAAAGTTTGTGCTATTCCAAACATATATGTCAAAACTGTCTTGCTCGGCACATTAAGACTCTGGCGCTCGGCATGAACATGATCAACTATTGCTTGATTTTTGAGTCATTTAGAAATCACTATCTACTCAAAAATGACTATGCAAAATTGCTCGGCCTACACTGGATAGCTCGGCCGCAGTGATGACCGGCTAACCTGCCTAGATAAATTACTAAGTGTGGGACACTAATCATCAAAAAAACTTAGAGATCAACATCTATTTGGGTAGATATCTTATTGTACAGAATTTCTCAATTAGAGACATTAAAGAACCCAATGAGAACTTAGGAAAAAATTTATATATCATTGATACTCCTTTGATTTATTTTGTTGTCATTAGTTTTTTTAAAGTCATAATAATCAATAAAGACAATCGGTGAAGAAGGAGAATACACTAAGGTAGGAAGTTGGTAGAGAAGAGTATCGATGACACCGAGCACCAAATAGTAGCATGTTACCGAGTTAAGTAGAGAACAGTCACTAAGTAGAGTTAGTTACCAAGACATAGAGAAGAGTTAGTCACTGAGTAGAATTAGCTGCTGAGCAGACAATTATGTCACCGAGAAATATCAAAGCACATTACTGAACACACCAGAGCTAGCATAACAATTCAAATTTGAATACACTGAACCTAGATGCTGAGCGGGTAAATGTTCATGGTATTCAAGATAAAAGTTAGGTTGAACATTGGGATTGCACCAATATAATTGCACATGATTACAAGGAAATTCAACCAATGATATTCAAGAATAATAAATGTGTTGGGAATGAAACCAACCTTGTACCACCTCACCTTCTCTATAGAAGGAGAAGGATCTAATTAGGTTAACCACCTTAAGATCGTATAAAATGAAAAAAACATAAAGTTGCCATAGGGATGCTAAATATTACACATAGAAGAGGGAAAATATTATAGATAGAGAATACATTATAGCAACAAAGCTAAAGACAGGATGACAAAGATATAGGGTGCATAACAGTTAAGTTACCAAGTGCAGAAAGAGGTAATGCACTTGTAGAGCATAAAGAGTATGAACAAAATTATGGTTGATGCATACTTGCAAAATTTTTTTTAATAAGTTTTAGTAATAGTTAGGAGTTTAGAAATCTCATCCAGTGTGTAGGCCCTAAAAGGTCTTATTTTATAAATCCTTTAAGCGGGTACATCTCTTAGATGAGAGATTGTAAAATCCTTTATTCAAGTAGACTGAATAAGTCTTTTGTACTCTTGACCGAGTATAATTCTCCTAACAACGTAAGCTACGTGAAATAGCTAACATTGTAGCTCTAACTGAGGAACCTTTATTCTGCATAAGTGAAGGACTTTGCGTGCCTTCCCCACCTCAATTTTTTCCTCTAGCCAAGGATTTGTGTGTGACCAAAAATTATGGTGTTATGTGTCATAGTTTTCTAATTTATGTTATATGCTTTTAATGTTTTTATGAATGATATTTAGTTCGGTGAAAAGGAATGAATAGTGGTTAAAATTATTAAAGTAATGATTCACCCCTCCCCTCTCAAAACCTATCTTTCCATAAAATTAATCCAACAATCATTTTACATTCATGTTTAAAGAGAATTTATGTTATATGTTAATGTAGCTTTCTATTTTTCTTGTGGAAAATGTGATTTTTAGAATGTAAATTAACTTAATAGTTAGAATAAATCTTCATTATGTTTAAATATTTTGTAATGGTTGTTTAAAAAAAAATTGCACCTTTATTTTGGTTATATTAGTGTTTTCCTCTCGGGTTCCTTACTAGAGAATTATATAGTTTTTTTGATGGGATGCTAAAATCTTAATAAGTGAAATCACTTTGTCATGTCTAATACTAGAATTATGTTGCATCAACTAATGGGTGGAATAAGTAGGTACTTGTATAATGTTGAGGATGAGGAACCCCCAAATGATAATTATATTGAGGATTATAGTCTTGAAGATGCTTTGAGTCTTCAAAGAATCACATGCTTATGCTATCAAAGAGATTAATGTAACATCAAATAAATAAAGAGTGTTCGATTCATTTGAGGTCAGAAGAATTAGAGGATGGAGAAATTTCTATCATCCTCAAGTCAACTTATCACTTTAAGATAGTGTTTTGCATGAGAATAATTATTGGTAATTTTGGTTTATGCTTTCCATTTTTCTTTCTTTGTTGATGCTAATTTGAAGAATGTATATATTGTGAAGATTTATTTTTGAGATAGTTTAAATATTTGGTGTTGATATTAATATGGATTTTTATCCAACAAGCTTCAAATAATATGATCAAGAATTATAAAATTTCATGGTCATCATAAAATGATAGAGCTCTGCCCTAGCTCTTACGGATTGTTGTTAAATAATTCAAAGACTTTGTGATTTGAGACTCTGGGACTGAGTGATCTTAAGAAAATAGCTCAAAGCTACACCCTTTCCAAGGTCAAGAGATAGCTTGATGGAGCTCTTTTGGTTTATGATTTGTTTATTCAAGAGAACATTTTCTTAAAATATCTATTCATATTTTATAATCAGAAACTTTTCTTATGTAGCCTTAAGGGAACTCTTTAGGGAAATTTTTTTTTTTTTAATTTTTAAAATCAATGTATTAATGTAGGAATGTTAGCATAAAACAATTTCTATTGTAGTTATAAATGTCCTAGCTATTACTAGTTGGTAACTATTGGAAACTATCTTCATTGCATTGTAGAAATTCTCCTCTCTTTTCATCAATTAAAATATAAATATATTTTTTTCAACTCCTTCAAAATTCAACTGGATTTTTTTTTTCTTATCTCACTATATTGTGTTGTTTGTATTTGATAGGTGTAAATCTCACCTACAAAATTTTCATATTGCACTAGCCTGTTATGTTTTCAATTATTCATGAGCTCTGTTATTGGCTCCCCCAGTACCTCAGTGTGAAAACATTTAGGAATTTCAAAACAGGGAAAGACCACTTGATCTAGGGGATTTCAACAAGAATAGGAACATAAGATTTCCACTAAATAAAATCGGAGGGTACTTACAATTCAAATCCCCACAACATTCCCAATTTTTTGAGTGAAGGAGATTTGCGAGAATCTTCCCTCCCATATCTCTAGATTCAATCCAAAGATAGTAGAACAATTATTGACACAATGGTTTAGAGAAGTTCAAGCAAAGATGATATCTAACTTGGTAGACCAAGTCATGGCAGAAGAGGACATTCTGACTGGGACTGCAGTGGTCCAGGTAGGAAAAACATCAGAAGAACATATCATTTCCATTGAAAATCATTCAAATCAGAGTGATGTACAAGATTACAATATTTTGTAAACCAAAATCAGTGACTTATGGGACATTGCAAAGGAAGAAGTGTCTTCTGGAACTACTATGGATAAAAAAATACCAATTCAAAATGTAAGAACTCATGTTTCTCCACCTTCATGGATGAAAGATAAAAGTTATTTTGACTCCTCCAATAATAGCTTAGGCACTAGGAAATAATTAAGACTAAGGGAAAAAGAAGCAAAATAGGTTAGTTCTGATCTAGAAAATCTGCTCAAAAAGCCCAAATCTAGGAGTAGAATCATAGGGGGGATCATTCCTTTGAAACTAGAAGGCAATTGTCAGCAAAACTGGAAAGTAGGCACATATTGGGTGGGGGAAACTACAATAGATGATCTATATATTCAATCTCCTATCTTTCCAAGAATTCAAGCGGTATATGAACTCTTCAGGGGAGTAGAACAATGCTACAAAGGAAATGAGAACAACACAATTTCATTTGTTGAAATACTTTTAGAAGAAGATTATGTTGAGGAGGAATAAAGATGGAACAATATTGAAGGTATGGTATATTACAAAATAAATAATCTTAAGGCCATACAGGTAGTATCCTTGGAAGAAAAGGAAAATGATGGATTCCCTATCACAGATAACATTCTCCCTCCCCCCAATGTTGGCTTTCAAAAGTCTCCAAACAATAGACCTCAGCCTGATTGTGGCATGGTTAAGAAGAAAAGAAAAGGAAGAAAATCCATGGCCACACTAAGATCGGAGGATGGTGAGGATCTAGATAAATCTAAAATCATAGCTTACTTAAATGTAGGGTATTCCCAAGTCACAATGAAGGTCCTTTCAATGAATGTTAGGGGCCTTAATGCATATAACAAGTAGCAAATAGTGAAACACTGCATTCTGATGGCCAAACATAATTGAGTACTTCTACAAGAAACAAAAATGAAGATTGAGAAACTCTCCACCTTCTCCAAAACCATTGGGGATTGGTCTGTGAAGGGATTTGATGTGCTAGGTTCTTCAAGAGGTATTTCCATTCTATGGAACCCTAGGCATATCAAATTTACTAGTCAAGGGAAGGATTCAAATTGGATGGGTGGTGAAGTCATGAGTCTGACATTTGACTTACAGCTCCACATTATAAATGTATATGGCCCAATTCTCTAGAGGAGGAAAATGGAAGTCTGGAAAAAATTAAGTGAGCATTTTCTAGCTCATGAGAATGAGAACATCCTCATAAGGGGAGATTTCAATGCCATCACACACTCCTTAGAAAAACTTGGTGGCTCACAAAGGGAATCACAATCTCAATTTGACTTCAAAGATTGGCTTCAATTAGAAACTCTTTTGTGAATAGAATTGGAGAATGGAAAGTTCACTTGGACCAACAAAAGGATGGGTCCTAGTAGCATAGATGAGAATTTAGACAGATTCTTCTTCAAAGGGGATCTCTATCTTTTTCCCTTTGATCGATCAAAGCTTCCATATCCCCAACCTCAGGCTCAGATCATTTCCCCATTCAATTGGAAATTCTCAGGGAAAAAAAACCTATGCATTGTCCTTTCAAATTTGAAAACATGTGGCTTAAAGATGATAGCTTCCTGAGTCTAGTATCAGAGTGGTGGGCAGAATGGAGGACAAAAAGGTTCAAAAATATTCTTCTTTGTATCAAAACTCAAATACATCAAAAATAATTTTGTCATTTGGAACAAACCACATTTTAACAATATCTTTGTCTCAAAAGAGGAGGTGGAGAAAAAGATCAAGGACCTGAATAAAACCATCATGTAGGTGGGGATGAATAAGGAGAGATATGATCTAGAAAAATAACTATTAAGGGAGCAGGAGGAAATCCTAGCTAAAGAAGAAAAATTTTGGAAAAATAAATCCAAAGAGAGTTGATTAGAAGCAGGAGACAAAAACACAAAATTCTTTCATAACAACACCAAAAAATGTCACAATGTTAATAGAATCCTACAAATATCCAAGGAGGAGGGAAATCTCATACATGATCAAAAAGAGATTAAAAAGGAAATTGTCATCTTTTACACAAAATTACTAAATCATTCGGAGGTCTCTCACTTTGTTGCTCAGTATGATCTACTAAGGGATATACCAAAGGTTATATCAGACTCAGAAAACTCTTTTCTTCTTACCAAATTCACTGAGAAGTAAATCAAGGAGACTCTTTCCTCCAAGCTTCTTTCTACATTGCTGGCACATATTGGGTAAGGAACTCATTGAGGCTTTGGAGGCATGGCACTCATCAAGTAGATTCTTAACTGAAATCAACAATACCTTTATTTCTCTCATTCCTAAGAAAGAAAGTGCTTCCTATATGGATGAGTTTAGACCAATTGCATTATGTAATACTATTTACAAAATCTTTTCCAAATTTTTAGCCAATAGATTAACATTGATCTTAAGTAAGATCATTGGAGAGAACCAAACAGGGTTTGTTCCAGGGAGGTCAATTTTAGATGGCATCATTATTGTACAAGAAGTCATTCATTCAATCCAATGTAACAAGCAACCTAGTATGATAATAAAACTAGACATAAAGAAGGCTTATGATAAAGTTGACTGGGGATTCTTAGCAAAATGTATGGAGAAGTTTGGGTTGTCCAAAGCTTGGATTAATCTTATCTGTTATTGCATCTCCGCTCCAAAATTCTCAATTTTGGTGAATGGCTCCCCTGTGGGTTTTTTTGAAGGATCTAATGGAATCAGGCAGGGGGATCACCTTTCCCCTTTTCTCCTCATCATCTTGGAAGAAGCTCTATGATGTAGATTCATTAGTCTTCAAGATCAAGGATCAATTCAAGGAGTGGAAATCACTTCTTTGGTTAAGGCTGTCACTCACCAAAAATTTGCTGATAACATAATTCTCTTTGGCAATGGTAACATAAGGGAGGCCTCCTTTATGAAATAAAATTTGGATAGTTTTGCATTAGCTTTAGGGAAAGAGGCTAATAAAGAGAAATCAACAATATTTTTCCTTAACACCAGAAATAAAATTCAACAAAACATACAAAAGGTGTTGAATTTCAAAATTGGTTCATTCCCATGTATGTATCTTGGCATCCCAATTGACATAGCTCTAAGGATTGAACTTTCTTGGAAACCAATTGGTGAGAGAATAGATAGGAAAATGGATTCTTGGAAATAAAAATGGCTCTCATGGGCGGGGAGGGTGGTGTTGATCAAAGCAACACTTGCCACCATTCCCATTTATCTCATGTCTTGCCTCTCTCTTCCTGCGGGGTGCTACATAGTCATTGTAAAAAAACTAAGGAAATTATTTTGGCAAGGAATTGAAACCAAAAGGAAATTTTCTCTTATTTCTTGGGATAAATTCTGCAAACCAGTAGAGGACAGAGGCACTGGCATAAAAAATCAGCAAGGGAAGAACCATGCCCTTGGAGCAAAACTATATTGGAAAATATTAAAGGAGAAGAATCTCAAATGGGCTAGAATCCTGAAAGGAAAGTACTTTCATCACTTAGAGGATGCAAAGGTGATTATAATCTTTGATCTCCCTAGAGGATCTAGAATTTGGAACTTTGTTTCCAAATCAAGGGGAATAATTGAAGATAATATATCTTGGAACATTAAAGATGGCTCTTTAGCCAGATTCTAGGAAGACTCTTGGGGCGGCTTCCCCAGTATTAATAAAATGCTAAGACAGAATAATATCAGTACAATATGCATAGAGAAATGGGGACCTTTGGTTAAAGACTACATCTCTTTAGGCTCCCAAAATTTAGTTGATGGTTCTTGGAAATGGAGACAGTTTGAACAACTTAGTATAGATCCCATTTTGCTTCAACATTTCAAAAAGATACTGGAAAGTAGATCTTTTCTGATCAAAGAGGGTCAAGATAAATTCATTTGGAATGGCTCCAAAATAGGGGATTACAAGGTAAATTATGGTTATAGTATTCTTTCAGGCAAGTCATCTCTCCATCAACCTCAAATCTACAAGAAGCTATGCTGTAGTAAAGTTTACCTCCCCAAAGGAGGAATTTTCTCTTGGGTAGAAATCCAAGGTACAATTCTAACTGCTGATTGGTTCAAGAAAATGGGATACTATGGCCCCTCTAGATGTCCTTTACGCTACAACAATGAATAGGTCATGAATCACTTGCTACTAACTTGCCCCTTTGCATCAGAGTGTTGGCAGTGGCTATGTGCAAAATTGGGCTGGTCCTCTACTCTCCCGAATGATGTTCTATCACTCTTTAACTCTTGGCCACAACTCTTTAAGGAAAGCCTATGTGGTAATTTATGGATCATCTCTCCATTCATTTTTATTTGGGAACTCTAGAAAGAAAGAAACAAAAGAATATTCCAAGATATTTGTTTAGATGAATCTTCAATTTTGAACCAAATAGAAGCCTCTATTATGGAAGTTATGAATGCTAGGATCCAATTACATAGTGCAAAACATAAGTATTACACCAGTTGGGATGATCATATGATTAAGAATTGGTTCAGGCTAAAGACTCCTCTGACAATTGGTAAAGGTGTTAAAGAAAATGCAAATCTTAGAGCTAATTGTAAATGGAGGCCTCCTCCCCTTGGCTAGTCCAAATTAAAATTTAATGGAGCTTCAAAAGGAAATCCTGGTTCTTCTGAGGTGGGATACATTGTTTATTCTAGTGATGGATCCCTACTTGCTAAATTAGCAAGTCCACTAGAAACATGCACAAGCAATATGGCAGAATTTAAAGCTCTGCTACTTGGATTGTCTATCAAATTTGAACTATACCTCAAAAAATTAAAAATTGAAGGGGGCTCCTTGATCACAATCAATGCAGTTAGAACTAGGTCATCTCCAAATTGGAAACTATATGCAATTGTGGAGGTCATTTTAAATTTAATTAAAAACTTTGAATCCAATGGTTAACCACATCTACCGGGAATGTAACTTCATGGACGATGACCTGGCAAACAAGGCAGTAGTGGGAGAACATATTAAATATTGTGGTCAGATAGGCTTGGCAAGTGGGGAAATTTAGCAATGGTCATTGGGTAGTATTTTCTAAGTATGCAAAATGATCTCTCTGAGTCTTTTTGACATAAATTCATAATGTTGTCATGGCTAAAATTGTTCATTGGGGTTGAAGTGACAACTCCTATCTTTTCCAACTGGCTCTCAAAGTTATGGATTAATTTTGTTGATGACACAATCTTGTACTTCACTGCTTTAGATTCATAAAGCGTGGATTAGACACTTCCTTTAATTTATATCACATCAATTTGCCAAGAACTATCCTTGGGTACTTGTTCACATTAACTCTCTTCTCCCTCTTTTAGCATAACTACCATCTCTTTTTCTAGAATGGCCGAAGTACTTTTAGGTGGAGCCTTTTTAGTCACTCTAAAGTTGGGTATCACCATTCATCTAGATTTCATTAATAAAAGTCATTAGATGAGGATGGTAAGTTGTAGTGTGCTATGTTAGAAAGGTGACGTTTAAACTCCAAGAGGTTATCTTTGTAGCAAGTTGGTGAATTTATTAACTCAGCTAAGCCTAGAATTTAGTATTGGTAATTTTCTCAGTCTTAAGCGAAGAACCCTCCAACGACAGTAATATGGACACCCTAATTAAATTTTGTTCTGATATTGAACAAATATCCTTTGACACCCCATTAATTCCAATCAAATTATGGAAGTTTTCATTTATCAACATCCCCTAGTTACACATGCGGTGTGGAAGGTGTTAGGATTAAACTTTCTCTACACAAATCATAGATTCAGGGGTCTCTCAGATATCTGCGTGGGCTTTCTAGCAAGAATTTTGGTAGCAGGAGCTTCAAGGACTCTGGCTAAAGATATTTGTGATTGATTGTTCTCAGGAAAATACATAGTGGGTCTCTATAAGGTAATAATGAACATCGAATCAAATCTCACAACTCCTCTCCCATGGGAGTTGGCTACAACAATGACTGCTGGTCAACCTTTCTCAAGTCTTTTGGTCAGTCCTAGAAGAAACATCTATGCCAGACCACCTCGACCCCTCTACATACTTTGAGGCTGGGAATGGTAACACCACCAGCTGCATTTGATCATGATGCGGAGAGGCCTGAAATTTCTCTCCAAATTCCTTGGCATCGAGGATGGTTTAAATGTTTCGTATGGGGACAATATAGATGACAATTTTTCATGGGTTTGTCAATACAAGTATGATGAAAAATTAGATGGTATGGGAAGCTCTGTTTCTTGATAAAATGAAGATGATGTTGAAGAAATGGAGGAAGACACCAAGGAAGAGGAAGAGAATGCTGAAGACGATGAGGATGGTGATGTTGGAGATGAAGGAAATGATGAAGCGGTAGATGTGGATGAGATTGAGGCTGTAGAGGAGTCCATGTAGGTGGATCCAGAGGAAGATAGCGACTCCATAGCTCTGGGAAAAATCTAAAGATCCAACTCTGTTTGCAAGCACAGAGAATGATACCACTTCTCCCTCTAACAAAGCCATGAAATGAGATAAGTCCATATGGGGCTTGCGGTTGCTGTACTTCTTTTTTGATATTTAAATATTTTCCTGCTGAATTCTATGCAATGTTAATTTAAACTTTTGGATGAGCCTAGGTGCTTTTTTTTTGGGTTGACAATCCTCTTGGTGGGATTGGGTTATGAACCATAACTATTTACAGATGTTTTCTTTTACTATTTTCAATTTTCTATTAATACAAACCTCTCGGCTTCGGCCCCTTATTAATAAAAAAAAAATCAAAGTTGGTGTCATGTTTTCTTATGAAAATATTTGTAGAAATAAAAAAATAAAGAAAATATATTCCTTGGGGCGACCAGCTCCAATATTCATATTATAATATATGGGTTCAATATTTGATGATATAGTGGTGTAGGAGATATTTTCTATTTCTATTTATAGGCTTAAGTTTGAAGGGACATACCCCTACATCGTAATCAAGAGGTATTAGTATGTCGACTAATACTTAATAGACTTAGGAATATAATACATACTTCATATGTATGAGATTAGGATCATAAAAT
This sequence comes from Thuja plicata, assembly GCA_018584345.1. Lineage (NCBI taxonomy): Eukaryota > Viridiplantae > Streptophyta > Pinopsida > Cupressales > Cupressaceae > Thuja > Thuja plicata. The sequence goes on from MU224984.1 coordinate 1,280,432, forward strand.
TTTCCTAGCATGTGACTTACGAATGTTGTTTCTCTTCTTTATCTTAATAGTCTGAAAAGTTATACCTTGTATGCTTGGATATTGGAAAATTATTTTTAGAAAAATAGTTGTTTCATCATATATAATTTGTTCTCATCTTTATGTACAATAGCTTTTAGATATACATATATGAATGTGCCTTCTTTCCACATGTCTATTGTGTGTGACCTTTTTATTGTTACATTATGGATAGGTAGAATCTCCAACCTGGGGCTAATAAATATCTCGACTTATGTTTCCCTATCCCTTTGGTGTTTTGATGAACTCTTTTATGGCTTCTTTCTACATTACCATGTGTATGAATTAAACTTCACCTAACACTAAAGTGACAGTTATATGTAGTATTGTATATTGTTAGCCTATACAATTTCATCATACATTTTTAACTAAGTTCAGTGTATGTGTTTAGTTATATTTTTAGTGTGCATATATTATAGCATTTCTAGAAAAAATTTCTTAACTCCTTTATTTCCATCCCTTTGAGAGAAAATAATACCTAAGATTTTAGTGCATCATATTAGTATGTCAATTGTATGTGTCAAAATATTTAAATTAAAATATTAATTTTGTGACATTAAATGATGAAAACTTTGTCATCAACCTCACTCAAATGGTTTGTTGAATATGTTATTATCTCTTAAATAAGTAATATTATTTCTCCCTTATAGCTGAGAGGAATAAGAATAAAAAGATAATAAATAATATAATGAAAGAACACAATAATTTTTGGTAATCTACAATCTTTTGTCAAATAGTCTATAAATTATTCTATTACAATATATATATTCTTAATCATTTTTTTATAATCTGTATTTATGCTTTTTCAATTTTGTATATATAATAATACTTCTAAAATCTCAAATAATTCATATCATTATCCGTGTATATGATTGATGTGGTGACCTATATAGACAAGAAATACTTTACATTTATTTGGAAAGATCCATATTTGTGTTTGTTCATCCTTATTATCATCTACTTTTCCTATTCTTATCATGCGTAAACAATATTTATCATCATAATTACTATTGTGGAGGTGAGAAAACTAACATAACATTTGATTGATAAAGCCTTCATATAGCACAACATGTTTTCCTTTTTCAATTTTGCAAGTGTTTAAGTTTCTTTAAGAAAAAGAAGATTCAACATCTTAAGCCTTTTGGATATTCCTAAAATTAAATCTCTAGGATTTCCCAATTCAGATTATAGATAGAGTCTTGGGTAATCTAACTTTTAGGTACATTCACATAATGACTTCCTATTTCTTCTAGTAAATAGGTATGGTTACTATTTTGGTTTTTCATTTGTAAACAACCCTTTTTTTTAATATCCGCTACTATAGTGTGGCATGCTAGCATCCATATTACTGATTGGGGTCCCTAACAATCTAGCCTAATCTTCTATTCTAGGTCTTTCTCTGTGATCTTTCTAGATCCACTTTCCATTTTTATGTATATATTCTATAGGTTGTGCATTATATTAAGTCTATCCAGTTTGATTAATATAGAATTAGTTCATTACACCATCCATCATTTTTTAACTATATACAATAAATTAAACTAAACAACCAACTTCTCCCTTCCAATGAAACAAAAGATAAAAAAACCCTTGGTTAGTTTTGTGTTGTAATGTGCAATTGAAAAGGTTGATTTAGATTAGTTCACTTATTTTAGATCCTATCCCCCACCAACCAAATCATTTTTTTTAATAAGTAAAGTAAATAAATAAATAAAATTATGTTCTTATAATGCTAAGTTATATTCTATTTGTAAACTAGGGAAAATATTTCACAAATAAGAGAAAATAAAATGCGACATAAAATAACAAATATCATAAAAGAGATCTTGACTTCAGAGACCATGGTTGGGGATCCACTAAATATATAGGCAGAAGGTCGAGGTGGAATGAAAAAAGGCCTCATTTGCAAGGTATATGATGGAAAAGGATACAAGAAAAGTTTTCTTTCTTGAGGCATATTCCTGAAATAATTTTCGTGGGTAATGAGCACATTGGTGAAGGTTGGGGCCTATTTAAACCTAGGAGACAGTGGCAACATGGTGTCATCAATGGTATTATGGATCTAACTCTCAAGGGAATAAACCCTAATTTGATTCCTATTTTTCCCATCATAAATGAAGGCAGGCCATTCAATCCTCCATTTCTAAAGAAAGCCCAATCTCAACTACACTGAACTATTCACATTCAGAGGCAAAACATTTGGCATGGTACTTTTTCTACAGTTATAAAAAATGTTATCTGGAGATTTCCTCCAAATTAATAGAAAGGCTTAAGTTCCACTGCCAAATGGATAGTGAAGGACCAGGATCTAGGGAAAGCAAGAGGGGAAAATCTAGAACAAGTATTGAGATTTTTGTTGAAGAGGTAAGTAGCGGAGTTAGAGAAAGAGGAGGAATCATCTAGGGATTTGGAGGAAGATCAACATACTCTCCCCCAAAAGATGAAAAAATGAACATCATTTTTTTAGAAGAAATATACATGAAAGAAACTGCTTCCTACTATAGCAAGCAATCATCTGTAAGTTATAGGAAACCATTAAATATCCCTATCAAATTTTAAGAAATGGGATTTTCAAAATTGGTAGGGTATTCTTTAGATTGAATCCATAGATGATGATTTGGGTTTTTTCATAATTATTTTTTATTCAAAGAAATATAGGGATTTAACATTCAAACAAAAAGGATGGTTTCTAGGAGACATAGGGTTACATATGCAAAGTTGGAGTCCCAATTTTGATAGAAAGCAACATATAATCAAATTTATTCCAAGGAGGATTTCTCTAAATGATCTCCCCATTAATTATAGAGAGGCATAAATTTTAGAAACAACTGGGCATAAATTAGGCATATATCTGCATCATGACACTTCAGAAGGGCCTACTTTCCTGATGCTTTGCCTTATTATGAATATGGAGAAAGATCTACCAAACTCAATCAAAATAATCTTGAAGTATGAAGTCTAGGTCTAAAATATTACTCATGGTTTTTCACATTCGGAGCTATAACCAGATGGGAGGGTCAGTGCCCATCCCTCCTAGGTGAAAAATGGTTATGACGAGTCAGAAGGAGACCCGTGTTGAAAATATGTGGGGTACTACCCAAAAATACAAAGGAGGCAAGGTATCAAGGATCGTACAAAATAATTTAAGTTACTTCCAGAGCTAGAATCCTTAGCAACCACAGTAAAATATTTAACTCAAGCGAGTAGGATTTCAGAATTTTGCATGTTTCTTGTAAGGGTCATATTGATGCTTTGGATTCTATATTAGAGATTAACCTCATACTTTTTAAAACAAAGGCCAGAACTAATTTCTTTTTTTCCCCAAAGTCATGAAGATAATACATTGGTGGTACAAAGTGAGGGCATGTTTGTATTTGGGAAAAGGTCAAAGATCATCACTAAGGTCCAAAATCCCCTTTTTGGTTCCAATTAGAAAGGAGATGCTAGAGGGATCCATTCAGTCAAACAAGCACCTTCAAATTGTTATAGACAAAACATAAGATTAATTCCGATCTTCTTAGAACTCATCAGGATGGGTTCTAGCCAAATCAATGTAATAACTTTTGATCAACCAAAAAATGTTGGGATAATGTATACAGAGAATCATCCTTGTAGATTTAGTTATAGATTTTTTGAGAGTCTCCTTCGATGGCTGAGGGAATTCCAAGAAAATATGATCATAGAAATTGTAGATCAGGTTCTTATAGAAGAGCCATGGATTATTATTACAACCCATATATCAAAACCTATTGATTCAAATATTTCCCTAAAGGTTAGTGAAAAAAGGTTGAATGGACTGATGGACCATCCCCAATGGAAATAGGCTAGAACATAGCAAAGATTAAGATTGAGGAAACATGCCAGATTCTAGAGGGAATGGATTTAGTAGGTAATAAAATTGAGCAGGAGAATAAGGATGTGGAAGACATCTTACAAATTAAACTGAGTGAAATATTGAAGTTAGCCAAGGATAGTATGAAGGGAAAAAGGAATCTTATAGCTCTGAAGAGTCTAGTTAACAAACATGACAAGTCTCCAGTTAGTAATGTTCAGGCATTGTTTGGTGAATTAGAGTCCTACAATAATTCCTCATGGAGTAGTAATAATGGGAGCAAAAAATTGGCCAGGATGTTGGAAAAGGGAAAGGGGAGTAATTCCCAATCTGGATGTTCTTTCCATGATCCAAATTTGGGGTAGGGGGACAAGAAGGTGAACAGAGAGTTTGATGCAATAAAAATTAAAGGAGGCATATCTCCTCTAAACCAACATATAAGGAGTAAGATAAAGGGTATGGTTGGAAAGGAGAATAATCATAGGTAACCCAGAGGGATAGATGAAATAATCCTAATGATTTAACCTAAGATACAAGAATTCTATGATTTTTTTGATATATTAGAGAACCCTAACGGTATAAGAGAAGATTACATAGAGGGTTCTGCACCCTTGAACTTTGTTGATAGACTATTAGACTTAGAGTACTAAGAGAAAGAAGATAGAAGTGTAGGACTAGAGGGTTTGATTTTTTCTGATCATATTAGTCCTGACTTATCATTGGATAGTATACTAGAACCTTCAAAAACCAGGACTATTTAAGCTTCTCCCCAAGAAAATTCCTCAAATAACAATCTTGGGTTACAAAGATCCTAATCAAACAAAATTTCCCCAGATTGCGCAGAGCATAAAAGAATCCGACGAGGAAGGAAATAAATGTTAGATCTTAGATCAGAGGATGGTCAAGAGTCTGATCAACCTAAAATCATGACATATTTACAAGTAGGGAAGGGGATGTTCCTTCACAATTTGTAATGAAGATCATATATTGGAACATTAGGAGCCTAAATGCCCCTAACAAAGAATGTTTGTTCAAATGTTGTATCTCTACCTTCAAAGAAGATATTGTAATCCTTTAGGAAACCAAAATAAATTTAGACCTAATGTCCAAATTTTCAAGGGAATTAGGTGGTTGGTCAGTAGAATGAGAGGAGGTAATTGGATCCTCAGGGGGGATAGCCATACTGTGGAACCCAAGAAGGGTGGATTTTACAAAGCTAGAAGAAGACCTAATTGGATTGCACAAGACATTACATTTGTTTAATCCAAGCTAAAATTCATTATTTTAAATGTATATGGCCCAAATTCATCAAAGAGGAAGCTTGAAGTCTGGGATGAAATCAATGACATGCTTCATAGATGGGCTGATAGGGACTTTGTGATAGGGGGAGATTTTAATGGTATAGATCATTTACTAGATAAGACTGGAGAGATTTAGAGGGATCACAACCCCCATTGGACTTCAAAAAATGTATATCCAAAGAAAGTCTTTGTGAAATAGGGCCAAAAAATGACATCTACACTTGAAAAAATAGGTGAATGGGGTTCAACAATATTGCAGAAAATTGGACAAACTCTTTTTCAAAGGTGATTTGGAATTCTTTGCATTTGATTTCAAATCTTCAATCTCCCCTATATCAGTTTCTAATCATTTTCTTATTCTGTTAGATGTTTTAGGTGAAGATAAGCCATGGCTGAGCCCCTTAAAATTTGAGAATATGTGGATGAAGGATAAGGAATTTTTAACTCTTGTTGACCTATGGTGAAAAGAGAGTTAGGCAGATGGTTCAAAAATTTACTAATTTTTATCAAAACTAAAATATATCAAACATAATCTGTTGGAGTAGAATAGAACTCACTTAAATATCTGCACTACTAAAATGAAGATAGAAAAAAAAATCTGATCTTAATGATAGTGTCATCTAGAAAGGTATGAATATAGATCTATTCATCAAGGAAAAGGAACCCCTTAGAGACTATAAAGATATTTTTTCAAAGGAGGAGACATACTGGAGGAAAAATCTAGAGAGACATGGCTAGAAGAGGGGGACAAGAACACCAATTTCTTCCATAACAACACCAAAAAATGAACAAGAACTAACATAATTCACAAGATCATCTTAACAGGAGGAAAGCCTTGGAGGAGAAAATAGACATTTCAAAAAAAATTATGGACTACTACTCCAAACTATTAAACAATCTTGATGACTCTCATTTACAATCTCAAAGAATGCTAGTAGATGAAATTACCTCACTAATCTCTCAAGAGGAAAACAAGATGTTAATGGCCAAAATTATAGAGGTGGAAATATACAAGAATCTTGATCAAATGGATCTAGACAAAGCCCCAAAGCTAGATGGATTCCCTCCTAGTTTTCTTCAAATATGTTGACTGAATCTTGGATTAGAACTCATAGAAGCCCTTGAGGAAGCTTGATCCTCTGGTAGATTCCTAAAAGAAATCAACAAAATTTTTATTGTCCTCATTCCTAAGAAGCATAGTACTATTTTTATGGATGACTTTAGACCAATTTCCCTTTGCAACACCATTTACAAGCTATTCTCAAAAACCCTAGTCAACAGGCTGAAGTAGGTGTTGGGGAATCAAAAATAGGGTTTGTTCTAGGAAAATCTATTTTTGATGGAGTCATTATAGCCCAAAAGGTTATCAACTCAATTAAAAAAAATAAGCAGCCCATTAAACTAGACATAAAGAAATCCTATGACAAGGTGGATTAGAGATTCCTGGAAAAGTGTCTAGAGAAGTTTGGATTTTCTAGAGGTTGGATAAATTTGATTTATTACCGCATCTCAACTCCCATGTTCTTGATACTCATCAACAGAACACCTCATGGATTTTTTGAAAGCTTTAGGGGAATCCATCAAGGAGACCCATTGTCTATCTTTGTCTTCATCATCGTGGTTGAAGCCCTAAGAAGGAAGGTTTCCAGCCTTCAAAATCAAGGAATCCTAAAAGGGGTTCAAATCACCTCCTCAATAAGACCAGTCACTCACCAAAAGTTTGCATATAATACAATGATCTTTGGGAAAGGTTCTATAGAGGGGGCCAACCAACTTAAAATATTACTTTCAAATTATGCAAAGCCATTAGGACAAGTTTCTAACAATGAAACGTCCTAGATTTTCTTTTTCTTTGTCAAGAGAAGGACTAAATCACAAATCTTTAATAACCTAGGATTTAAGGAGGGGGAACTCCCATGTACATAATTTGGGATCCCGATGGATAAATATTTGAGGTCTACAATAGATTGGAAACCAATTGGTTAAAGAATGCATACAAGGATGGTATCATGGAATTCTAAATGGCTATCATGGGCTGGGAGAATCACAATGTTAAAAGTTATTCTTTCAGCCATTCCTATCTTCCTTATGCCATGTCTAGCATTATCAATAGGGTCTTATCCGGATATAGTGAAGAAGATTAGAAATTTATTTTGGCAAGGAACAGATACAAAAAAAAGTTCACATTGATTGCTTGGGATAAAATTTACATCCCAGTAGACGGTGTGGGAGTGGGCATCAAGAATCAAATCCATCAAAATCAAGCCTTAGGGGCTAAACTATTTTGTAAAATCTAGAATGAGAAACATGTTAAATGGGTTAGGATTCTAAGAGGGAAATAAATTTCCAATTCTAGTGAGGAGGAGGTTCTAAGAACTTTGGAACTTCATCTCTAGGTCAAGAAACATTATACAAGATCATGTCACTTGGAATTTAAAGGATGGAAGCAAATAATTTTTCTAGGAGGATTCACGTGGGGGGGGGGGGCATCCAGTCATTAGTAATTTGATGGAAATACACAACATAAGCAATATTTGCATAGAAAAATGGGGGAATTTTTTCAAAGACTATATTTCAGTCCCCATTTTAAATCCAAAAGGAAAGTGGAAATGGAAACATTTGGATGACCTAGGCCTATCCCGGGAGGATATTTTGAACCTAAAGTTAGATTTGAAGGATATATTCTTTATACAGAAATAGGACAAAGATGAACTCATATGAAAATTTTCAAAAGAAGGGGTTTATAGTGTGAAAGAAGGCTACAAGATCACATCTAGGCAATATAGTATACCCAAGATTTATCTCCCAACATATATTTGCTGGAACAAAGTTTTCCTTCCAAAGGCATGCATTTTCCCTTGGGAAGATTTGTAGGGTCGTATTTTGATCATAGAAAAGTTTAAGAAATTATGATAATAGGGCCCATCTATTTTCTCCTTATGTTATAAAAATGAGGAGGATGTGAATCACCTATTATTTACATGCCCCTTCTCTACATAATGTTGGCAGTGGATGTGTGCTAGATTGGGGTGGATCTCAGTATTGCCAAATGATATCTTGTCCCTTTTTAAATTATGACCTACATCATTAAAAGAAATCCTTTACAGGAACCTTTGGATCATATCTCCTTCAATTTTAATTTGGGAGATATGGAAAGAGAGAAACCAGAGACTATCCCAAGATAAAAATATGGATATAGCTTTGTTCCTAAATAAAATAGAAGCAGCAATTGTAGAAATAATGAACTCTCAGATTCAGTGTCAAAGTGGTTCCCCAAAATATTTTAGAGGTTGGGATGACATGATATTCAAAAGTTGGTTTGGGATAAAGGTCCCACTAGTGATAGGTAGAGGGGGGATAAACGAGTGTTTTAGAGAGAGAAAAATGCTCTTGGTCTCCTCCTTCTCTTGGGTGGCATAAACTGAATTTTGATGGCACTTCTAGTGGTAATGCTAGCCCTTTAGGTGTTGCATGCATGATCCATTCCTACCAAGGAAAAAAACCATTACAAGATTGTCCAAGCCTCTAGAAGAAGATAGAAACAATGTGGCGGAATTCAAAGCCTTATTAGCTCATCTATCCTTAAGCCTAGAACTTAACTTGAAAAATATAGAAATTGAAGGGGATTCTACAATTGTTGTGAATGTGGTGAGATATAGATCAACTCCTAATTAGAGGTTTCATTCACTAATTGATGTGATATTAAGTTTAATCCAAAGGTTTGAGCAAGTCACAATCAATCTTATCTATAGAGAAGGAAACTCCTAGGTAGATGAATTACCTAAATAAGGTGCAAAAGGTATTGAAATTAAATAGTTCTTTCTAGTCAAATGTGAGGAAAAATAAATTTAAAATGACATCCTTCAAACTATCATATGTTTGGTACAATTACTCTTTTAGGGTGTTGTATTGTTTATATTTGAGATATCGCAGAGGATGTGCTTTTTGGAATGGAAATCTATTTTGTGGTGACCTTTAATCTAATATTCTTTGGGTTCATGACCCAAAGGGAGGTTCATAAATCAAAATTATGAAGGACCCTTGTAATGTGTTCCACCCATTTTGGTTGTAGGGGAGATGGAGGACTGAATAGACATGGATTGGGGTGAAGGATCACATGCTACCATCAATCTAGAGTCTGAGATAGGTTTAGGATTATTGACAAGACATAAGGAGATGTCCTTTCCCATCATCATCTCCAATATAATAATAGTCATAGCATCAAGTTGATACGATTGAACCACCCTAGTACACAATTCAGGTCTACTTGGGTTAAAAGGACTTGGCATTTTCAAGGATCATTTTTTTTAGATTTGCTAAACTGCAAATCTTCCCAAGAACACCTGCATGCAAAGACTGCTACAAGAATGAAGACAGAAGAGAGAAAGCTATGGCGGCCGATAGGTCAGAGAATGCAAAAACATGTTGACAGAAAAAAGGCTTCTATATTCAACAATGAATTACAAAAATACAATCTCCTTTTTGAAATGAAAGAAGTGAATCCTTATAAAAGGAAACACGAAACCCTAAAGGCTAAAAACCTAAAGAATTATAAAGCACCTAAGTGAAACTTAAGCCTAGAGTATGATAAACTAATAATTAAATGATTTAATTATTAGCTAACATATAACTACTCTAACATCCCCCCTTAAGTGTAACTTAGGGAGAAGCAAAATAGCTAACTACTGCAGAAAGCAGAAAAGAAGGGTCCCAACAACTAGGCCTAATCAGGTACCCAAAACAAGAAAGCAAACTAGATGAAGGAAATAGAGCCTTCAATCTAGGGAAAAGGTGTCCCAGAGAAAGGAACAAGAAAAGAGCAAGAAGCATCTCTGAAGCATGAACTGTGAACTCTGTCAGAAGATACTGCTGGAACCCCCACTGAAGTGCATGACCAGGTAGAGAAGACAAATGTCTAAAGAGCTGATCAATTGAACTAGGAAGCAATAGAACCAACAGGTGAACCCCCCCATAATGCTGAACTGGGAGAGGTGACAGGAACACTGAAATGCAGTACCAGTAACAGCTCCAGAAGAAGAACCAGGAACACCAACAGTGCAACAGAAGCACACACACAGGATAAAGGGTGGTGTCACAGACACACAACATGGGCTAATGCCATGGAAGGTACGCTCACTTGACAAAGGTGGATGAGCCTAAAGAGGAATAAACATCATAACCCCCCATGGCACTTTATAACACAGTGCGAGTACATCAACTGAACCAGGTGTACAAGATCCAAGAATATAGAAGAAGGCACTTTATCTCAGTGTGTTTATAGAATACAAATGCATCAGAAGAGCATGCAAGCTCAGAATTCAGAAAGAAGAGTGAGCTATGAACTCAGAAGAAGAGATCCCCGGACCTGTAGAACCAAGCAATCCACCAGAGTGCATAAACTGCAAAAATCAAAGGAGTGAAAAATCAGAGCAAAATCTAGAAAAATAACCTTTGCCACTGAATAGCACACTGAATCAGCTTTCTGATGATATCTCGTTTGCCAAAAAAGGAGTCCAGATGAGCTAGATATGACTCCCGAAAGGCAAAAAGAGACATCAAACTTCAATAGAAAAAAACACTTTCAAAATGGTGGAACCAAAATCTCTAACCTCCACCATCGGGAAGTGCTTGGAAAGAGTTTTCCGACGGTATATGGAAGTCAGAAAAAGACCCCCGTATGCTCCCTGTAGAGCGAAAAAGGCCCAGGTACCCCCAAAAAGGCAACAAAAGAGCCCCAGGGGCTAAAAAATTTGGGCCCCCGGGCGCATGGCGCACGTCGGGGGCTAAAAGTAGGGCCCTCGGTCTGCAATAGGACCAACCGTGAAGAAAAAGGGCCTAAGCGCCCGCCGGGCGGATCCCGAGCGGCGCGGCCGGAAGTAAAGCGGGCGCTGGGGCGGGGATTCGGTGGCGGGGGCCTGTCTGAGCAGCGGGCAGGGCGCAGAGGTCGGGGTGGCGGCTTGGCGGCGGGGAGCGCCGTGATCAGAGCAGCCCGGTCGGAGAATAGAGCATAGAGGCCGCAGCGATGAAAGGGCGGCGCGGGCCGCGGGAAGCAGAGGGGCCACCGGTGGTGGCCGAGCCCCGGTGGGGCGGTGGCGGCCCCCCGGTGGCGCCTTTTTAAAACTCACTGCGCCCGTTATTTAAAATACGCAAAAACACATAAAAGAGTGTTTTTTAATATTTTTTTTTTGATTTGCGTGTCCGTACGGCTCGTAGGAGGCCAAAAAAATTTGCTTGATGCCCCGGTGTCCAAAATGGACAAACTTTATATGGATTCTAGGGTTTTTGGGCCTTCCAGACGCAATGGTAGTGTCTGTTTGGGCCCAAAGTGCCTCAAAAAATAGAGACCCCCCAAAACCACTAAAAAGAGCTAGAAAAATCCTGGCGAGCTTCAAACCCTCGAATGCTTCACAAAAACTCAAACAGCCGGCAGCAAGATGGCTCTAATACCATGTTAGATTTGCTAAACTGCAAATCTTCCCAAGAACACCTGCATGCAAAGACTGCTATAAGAATGAAGACAGAAGAGCGAAAGCTATGGCGGCCGATAGGCCAGAGACTGCAAAAAAAAGTTGACAGAAAAAAGGCTTTTATATTCAACAATGAATTACAAAAATACAATCTCCTTTTTGAAATGAAAGAAGTGAATCCTTATAAAAGGAAACATGAAACCCTAAAGGCTAAAACCCTAAAGAATTATAAAGCGCCTAAGTGAAACTTAAGCCTAGAGTATGATAAACTAATAATTAAATGATTTAATTATTAGCTAACATATAACTACTCTAACAATTTTGAAAGATGACGCAACCATTTATGCTTACTCCTTATGCCAAAATTATTCCAAAAAATTATGTATACATCATACTCACTTTAAGTTTTTCATGGTCCCACTGGCATGTGATGGTCAAGACACTTTTCCTTTTTAGAATAATAACTAAACTATAGACTGTTGTCTCTCCTTTTTGTATCTTGGTATTTTTTATAGTTTACAGAGGTGCTAAAGAATGAACTTATTCTCATGGACACCCTCATCAAACTTAAATTAATCAACATGCAAACTTATTTTGATATACCCATTACTGAGCTTAGGCTGAAGGAAGTGTCAAAGTTTCAACATTGTTTACTCATGCATGTCATGCATAAGGTTCGAGGCTTCAAGTTTGTCTTCAGTAACCATCACAATAGAGTCAACTCAGACATTTTCACTGGCTTCTTGGCATGCTCTTTGGTCGCTAGGGTACCTAAACTTATGGAAAAGTAGATATGACAATTACTTGACGATAGCACTACCATTTGAATTTTCAGTGATGATGAGGGCTGGAGGTCAGTTCTTAGGATTTAGTAATAGACAAAGAAGGAACATTTATGCCCCCCCAGGAAATTTTTTGTATTGTGGAGTTGGGAATGAGAGAATCAATACATTCAAAGGTATGCGATGAGGAAATTATTGGACTTCATCAAGAAGTTCCTTGGTTTGCTAGATGGCATGGAGGTTCCTTATGGAGATGAGGTAGATGAAGATGAAGAATGTATTTTAATTATAAATATGCTAAGGGACTGGACGACCTAGGAAGTAAGGATTATTCAGAGAATGAGGAGGCAGAGGATGTATATGAGGGAGTGGGTGCTGAGGAAGAGGAAGAAGAAGTGGGTGATGTAGAGTCAGATGAAGAAGCAAATTAAGAAGTGGAGGAAGATGACCCAGAAGAAGAGGTAGAGGAAGAGGAGGAGGTTGAGGAGGATGATGACACTGAGGAGAAGGCAATACCTGAACAAAAATATTATGGTGGATCCTCATCTTCATCTACTATCAACTAAGAGATAAGCCTAAATGTTGGATTTTTGGGGTTTTTATGTTCACCTTTGTCTTTAATGTTTTAAATAAGTAGTCTTCAAGATGATGGCATGAGATACAAGACTTCATTTTGTATTTTTTTTAGCTATCTTTTTTGGACAGTCTTCTCTAGAACGTGGTTAAGTTTTTCTATGTAGTCTACTATATATTATTATATTAATACAAACTTGTTGGCTTCGGTCCCTTATTGATAAAAAAATGCAAGATAAACTTAAAAAAAATAATATTGATTGTAAATAACTAATAATAATTTCTTGTAACTCGCAACCATAGACAACAATTGATAGAATATATCCTTTCATCACCCTCTGTTTGTTTTAAATGTGTTAAAACATATTGTACAATATGGACAAAATGTTTGTGTAGATGAAATAATAATAACAAGAAGTTTGAAATATTTAAATGATGCAAAACAATAAAACAAGCTATTTGAAATATAGAGCTTAGGAAGAAAGATTTCAAAAATATTATAAACCGTAGTTTATTTTTTTCTAAAGAAAATAAATCTATGCATAAATTGAAGGAATATATCTTTAGTTGGCTATTTAAGAGACTTGTCTTACTAAAACCTTTATTAAAGTACTTTTTACTCCATGACAGCTAAAAATGTTGTACACCATTGGGAACTAAAAACTGTAATTAGTTTAAAAAAAAATATAATGTAAAATAATTTAGCAACACTACACTAACATGTAGAAAGTCAAAATGAAAACATACAATGATGAAAACAAGAGGAAGGAAACAAGAAAATAAAATAAAATCACTTGAAAATTCTAGAAAACCTTTAATAAGAATGTTGTTTTTTAATTATTGTTGTGCTTTTTTTTATATTAACTATAGAGGGATCAAAAATATACAGCGAGTATCAACATCAAAGAGTTCACATCCGGAGGCAGAGCCTCACACGGATCACGATAAGGTTTCAAAGTAGCTTATACAACTTAACAAAAAAGGAAAAGGAACATCTAGAATAGAGAAATTAGTGTAGAAGATCTTCAAAAATTTCAACCCAGGAAGTCCAGCCTAGAGGTCCTTCCATCCAAACGATTCCTTTGTATGCCTAGATTTGACTTATCATAAACATCTAGTCGTCAGTAGCATCCTTGTTCTTGTTGATTTCCTTGTGTAAATTTTTCACCGTCTTGTTGAAAAGAGCCATATTGTCCATATGTCTACGATAGGCATACCCATCTTTCATTTTGAAAATGAACATGGTAGAGTGCCCACTCTTGAGAAATCTGATAAGCTTTTCCCTCTTGATCTTCATACTGATGCAGACCTGTGAGGAAATTTAAAAATGTGTGAGTTTCAAAGAAGACTCAGTAAGAGATCTATGGATGCCCTGATACCTTTCTTCATTCCTGCATTTCCAGAGCTTCCATAAGATGTTAGAAGAAAGGATGTTCCAAAGAAGTTTAGTATCTTTTTTAAGTCCCTATATATGACCATTAATTAATTCAAATATATCAATGTACTTAGGATAAGTGATACCAAATAAGGCCCAAACTCTCTTAGCAAATTTATAGTCAAAGAGAATATGTCTACAGGAGTCAGGGCGATGGTAGAGACTACAAACATCAGTAGGAGTAGGATATTTTCTTATAGGAAGGCTATTGAGGACCATCATCCATTTAAAGCAATTGATTTTAGGGTCAATAGGAGATTTCCACATTCTATTAAGAATTTTATTCCAGCATTTAGTCTCAAGAGAGGTATACTAGAGCTTGTTAACATGCTCAATAATACTATGACTATTATTTAGGATACTATACACATTTTTGGCTTTGATTTTGTTAATCATAGTGCCATCAGGCCATTTGATATTCAGGAATCTATGCGAATCAATAAAGCAGGAGGCAGGGAGGTCCTTACTAGCTTTAACAATCATGTTATAGGTATTCTTATGCGTGGTGGGTAAGTTAAAACTATTCTTTAACTCATCCTAGGTCATAAGAAAGTCATTCTCAAAAAGGTCTATAAAAGTGGAGATACCCAAACTGTTCCAGATTTTAGCCGAGCACCCTTGGGACAAGGCTAGGGGCTTACCCAAGAGGTGGAGGTTCCACCAAATGGACCTTTCACCATGTAGAAGATTATTATCATGGAAGGAATTACCAGAAATATAAATCCTAGAAGACTCCCAGGATTTCCAAATGGTCTTGAAGACAATAGACCCTTGCATAGTAATTGGGAAATCCCCTAACAGAAGATCACTAAAAGGAAGATTCTTCCAAGTTTTAGCCTTTGTAGGGTATCCCTACTCAATATTACTTCTGACAAGAACCTTCCATGGTTCATCCCCTTCTAGACAGTGGAAGATCCACTTGGTCGCCAAACTAGTCCCCTGTATCCTAAGATCTTTTAAGCCAAGACCGCCAAGTTTTTTTTCAGTGCAACTCTAGTCCCACTTGACTGCATGCTTTTTTTTGTTTCCTTTACCATCAGACTAGAGGAAGTTTCTTATGGCCTTTTGAATTTCCATGATTTTATAGTTATTGAACATCCAAGTAGAATAGTATTAGATATTATAGGAGGAATTTTTTTTGATAAACTTGAATTCTATAGCCAAAGACAAAGATCTGTTATACCATTTGTTCAATTTCTTGGTGATTTTGTTTTTAACCCATAGCCACATATCTTTAAGAGAGAGATCAACAAAAAAGGGGTTTGCCCAAGTAACATACAATATTATTGGGCCCTCCCCACTAAAACCCATACTTATTGAACCATCCCAGAGGCTGGTCATCCTAGCCAAGGAAAATACACTTTGCCTGAGACAATCTAGCCCTCGAAATAGAGAAAAAAGAGTCAAGTTTTCTAATCAGATTACTGAAGTCTCTTCTTTCATGTCAACAAATAAACTAGTATAATCAGCAAATTGGAAGTTAGTCAAGTTGTCCTTATTGGGTAAGGTGATACCTTTGACCTCCAGAGAAAAGGTGTTATCTCTAAGAATGTATGACAGAGCTTTATAAGCAATCACAAAAAGGGCTGCGGCAAGCAGGCAGCCCTGTCTGGTAGATCTGCTGAAAGAAATGGAGTCCATGAGTGAGCCATTCACATGAACTTGGGCTAGGGCATCTTTGAGTAAGAGTTTAGTGTAATTATAGAAGACTTTAGGGAACCCAAAATCCCTTAGCATCATGTCAATAATGTTCCATTCAATTCTGTCATAAGCCTTCTCGAAGTCAAGGAGAAGGATAGTTGCATTATGATTGGAAGACTTAGCCCAGTTCATAGCTTCCCAGCTAGTAATGATATTTTCAAGGATGTATCTCCCTTTTATAAAACTAGTTTGCATAGAGTTGATAAATTTGGGAAAAATGATTTCACGTCTATGGGCCATAATCTTAGCAAGAATTTTGTAAGAAACATTAAGAAGAGTAACAGGGCACCAATTCTTGAGAAGAATTTTATCACCATCTTTAGGGATTAATTTAATTATACCTCTGTTAATAAAGTTCCCCAAAGTGCCTTTGGCATAGGCTTCATTATAGAGATCAAAGAGATTAGAGCAAATCCAGTTTATGTTAGATTTGTAAAACTTAGTGTGGAGGCCATCAGGGCCAGTCATTTTGTCATTCTTAAGAGAATTGGTAGCATTGTCAATTTCCTCCATCGAGATGTTTTTCCCAAGAAGAAGAGAATCTTACAAAGATGGATTCCTCATTTTCCTCGAAGGTAAACAGATTTTGATAGTAGGAGGCAAAGGCATTATTGATGTCATCAAGATGTTCAATCTCAATATTATTTACCACAAGTCTACTAATGGCTTCATTGACTTGTTGTTTTTAAGAAGATTAAAGAAGAACTTGGTCCCCCTGTCACCCTGCTGAAGCTAGTGAGCCTGACACCAAATGTTGGCCCCACGGGCTTTGATCTACTGGTGGTGACAGAGATCATCCCTAGCTTTGGACACAATGGGGAAAATATTATCATCAGAAGGGTTGTTCTGAATGAGAATCTCAACATATCTCAATTTGGAGGAGAGAGCTTTCTCAATGTACCTAAAGTCTTTGGCTTTCTTTTGGCCTAGAGTTTGCAGGAGAGCATGACAGGCATGAATGTTTTGTTGCCACCTTTCACCACAACATAGAGAGGATAAGAAGTATTTATTAAAGTTCTTAATAAGATGGATGACAGAAAGGATATCACCATCCTTGAGAAGGGAAGTGTTAAGAATAAACCTCAGGTTCTTAGCCTTAGGAGTAGTATGGGAACCGTTGATCTTAATATGCACCCAAATATGATGGTGATCATAAAGAGACATGGGGGAAATAGTGACTAAGTTACCATGTACATCAGGGATGAAAGAAAAATAGTTTTTGTTAGCATAAAATCTATCAAGTCTAGCATTGATACGGGCATGACCTTGCTGGAGGTTACACCAGGTGTGCCACAAGCTAAGGTTGGTGTTATCATTCTCCTTGAGGGGATAAAACTGTTAGAGTAGTCATATTATAGCTAATAATTAATTTATTTAATTATTAGTCTATTATACTCTACGCTTAAGTTAAACTTAGGCATCTCATTATTCTTTAGGTTTTTTCACCTTTAGGGTTTTGGTATCCTTTTATAAGGATTCACTGCTTTGTATTTCATTAAGGAGATTGTATTGTAATCATTTTTGTTCATAATAGAAATTCATTCTTTGAACATGGATATGATTTCTCTGGCTTTTTGGCCTCCATAGTTTCTTCTGTCTTCTGTCTTTGCTTTTTCCATTTGACAGATTTGCATGTAGGTGTTCTTGGGAGATTAGCTTTCAGCCTAATCCAACATGGTATCAAAGCTCGCTTGCTTCTCATTGTTTGTGTTTCATTGAAGCATGCCAGAAACAAAAGGTTTTCAAGGGTTTCAAAGGTTTTTTATGTATTTTTTGTTTTGGGTTTTGTTTCTGGTCACTTTGAGCTCAAACAGACATCTCCATTGAGCTCAGAGCACCCAAAAACCCCAGAATACATATAAAACTTATCCATTTTGGACATCTGGACTCTGGAGGCAAATTTTTTTTTGTTTCTAGTGCTGTACGACATGGAAACCAAGAAAAAAAATTAAAAAAAACTATTTTTCTAAGTTTTTTTTGCCTTTTAACAACACGGGTTGTGTAATTTAAAATGGTGCCACCGCGCCACCGCTCTGGGCTCCTCCGGCAGTGGCTCCGCCAGCTTTTCTCCCCTGCCACCCACTTCTTCCACAGCTCCCGCTGCCTTGTAGCAGCTCTTCCAGCCCCCACCACCTCTCGGCCCCAGCCAGCACCAGCCTCGCCACCGCCCACTGCAGCCCGCCGGCTTTGTGCCACCCACAACGGCCTGCCGGTCCTCCTCCCCGCTCCGTTCCACCCTTTGGCACTACCCAATGAGAGTGTTTAGCCCCTGGGCCCTCCTTTGCATAGGTGATGGTCATATTGATGACTAGGGGCTCCAAACTAGCCCCCTGTGTGCGCCATGCACCCAAATAGCTTATTTTTTTAGCCCTAGGGGCTTAAAACCTGATTTTTGGAGCATTTTTGGGCCCTTCTCACTGTTTTCGCTCTATCTGGAGCATATGGAGGCCTTTTTTGGACTTCATTATATCGTCGGAAATCTCTTTCTGAGCTCTTTCTGACCATGGTGGTTAGTTTTTTTGGCTCTACTATTTTGATAGTATTTTTTTCTATCAAATTTTGATGTCTATTTTCTACCTTTCAGGAGCCATATCTAGCTCATCCGAACTCTATTTTTGGCAAACCAGATATCATCAGAAAGCTAGTTTAGTGAGTTATTTAGTTACAGGGGTATTTTTTCTAGATTTTTCTCCAGGTTCTCTCTCCTCTAAGTTTGGCATCTTTCACACTCTGGCGGATCACTTGGGTTCTATAGGTCCTATGATCTCTTCTTCTGATCTTTCTAGCTCACTCTTCTTTCTGACTTTTGAGCTTATATGCTTCTCTTTTATAGCATTATTTATTTTGTAAACACAGTAAGATAAAGTGCCTACTTCTACATATCTAGGATTTTGAGTACCTTGTGTTTTTTTTTTACTCACACTCAGTTATAAAGTGCCATGGGGAGTTATGATGTTTTGCCATTTTGTGCTCATCCACCTTTGTCAAGTGAGCATACCTTCCATGACATTAGCCCATGCTATGTGTCAGTGACACCACCCTTTATCCTATGCCTGTACTTCTGTTGCACTGTTGGTGTTCCTGATTCTTCTTTCTACAGATGTTTCTAGCATTGCATTTCAGTGTTCGTATCACCTCTCCCTGTTCAACATTATGGGGGGGTTCTCCTATTGGTTCTATTACTTCCTTGGTTCGATTGATCAGCTCTTCAGACTTTGTCTTCTCTACCTAGTCATGCACTTCAGTGGGGGTTCCAGCAGTTACTTTTGATAGTGTTTGCAGCCTCATGCTTCGGAGATGCTTATTTCTCTTTCTTGTTCCTTTCTTTGGGACTTTCCCTAGATTGGAGGCTTAGTTTCCTTCATCTAGTTTATTTCTTGTACTTGGGTACCTGATCAGGCCTAGTTGCCAGGACCCATAGTTCTTTTCATGCATCTTTTAGCCTTTAGCTATTTAGCTTCTCCCTAAGTTACACTTAAGGGGGGTGTTAGATTAGTCATATTATAGCTAATAATTAATTTATTTAATTATTAGTCTATTATACTCTACGCTTAAGTTAAACTTAGGCATCTCATTATTCTTTAGGGTTTTTCACCTTTAGGGTTTTGGTATCCTTTTATAAGGATTCACCGCTTTGCAATTCATTAAGGAGATTGTATTGTAATCATTTTTGTTCATAATAGAAATTCATTCTTTGAACATGGATATGATGTCTCTGGCTTTTTGGCCTCCATAGCTTCTTCTATCTTCTATCTTTGCTTCTTCCATGTGACAGGTTTGCATGCAGGTGTTCTTGGGAGATTAACTTTCAGCCTAATCCAACACAAATAGGGGTTTGGAATGAAGCAACTTATCCCAAGGATCTTTCTCCAAAAGCTTCCATGTGAAGGGGCAACTGCCCAATTTATCTTTTTGGGACTCAACCATGTTAAATTCCCCACCAATAATCCAAGGGATGTCCAGAAGGGAGGGCATCCAAGTCCATAGGGCCAATCTTTCATATGGATCATTGGACAAATAGATGGAGCAGATACCAAAGGTGGTAGAGTTAGTACTAAGAGTGGCCCATGAGGCCCTATTACACAGGGAAACACCTTTATTCGCAATGCATTTATTCCACTTAGGGTTAATTAGTAAGCCAACTCCTCGCCTAACTTTCGGAAGATTAGAGCATATTCTAATAGCATCCTTCCAGATGAAGTTGAGGTTAACATCCAACATGAAACTAACAGCTTTGAGCTCTTGTAACATAATAATATCTATATTGTGATAAGTATCCATAAAATGCTTAACGATATGCTTCCTGTCTGGGGAGTCAACACCCCTCACATTCCAGGAGATGTAATTCATGCTGACCTGATGTTAGTAGGGATGCAAGATAGGTTCTTAGACCCTTCTATGGCACTGAGGTTAGCAGGTTTGGAGGAGCCCTCACCTCCAATCCTTGAGGGATTTTTATTCTTTGGTCCTAGGGGTCTTCCCCTTATTTTAGATTTGGGGAAGTCTTTTTGCCAGTCAAACTCTTCAAAATCAGATTCATGCGACCTAGTGATATCCATATCAATCCTTGAGTTAGGTTTCGGGGAGGAGAGATCACACGTCATGGAGGGCTCTATTAGAATGGAAATCTTAGTGTTATTGGAGGTGGGGAGAACCTCTAAATAGTAACCCTCATTGATTTCCTTGAAGACTTTAATATCCTCAACAACAAAGGTGGGAGAGGACTCAATAGTGGAGTTAGCAGTAGGAAAGCTCCAGGGTAAGGGTGGAGGATCAACTTTCAATGAGTTATCAACCACATTACCCTGATTATTCACTTTCCTTCTTTTTTTATTGGTTTTTTTGCTAACAATCTGAAATCCTTCGGTCATATTTATATCAGAGGAATCATGTAATTCTTCGGTCCATTTTTTTTGAGGTTGATTAACAGGATGGGTCGGGGGGGAGGACACATGAGAGGTCATAAGGGGGGGAAATAGAGGAGTATTTTTAGATGCATTTGGGCTTGAGCTAGTTTTTTTCAAAGTTGATTCATTTAGAATTGGGAAGGGATTAGGGTTAACGACTTCAATTTTTCAATTCATAAGAGGGAAATCTCTTTGAAGGTGGCCTTCTTTTTTGCAAAGGAAGCAGGCATTTAGACCACCCAAAATCTCTAAAGGGAAGGAATATTTTTCACCAGAGATGTTAATCTTTGTAGTAGATAAAACCTCTATACTAGGATTTAAAGATACCAAGGCTCTCACATCCATATGTAAAACAAGGCGAGTAGTGTCATCAAACCTTATAACCTTTCCCAAAGGTTCAAGAATATGATTGATAAATCACCATAAGAAAGGAGGTAAGCTCTTCATAATAATCCATTGAGGGGCTGAAAGGGCAAGCACTTCCTCATGGATAGTTTTCGGCATCCAGGCTAGGGCACAGAAGGATGTGTTACCAACAGTCCAGTATTGTCTTTTAAGGACAGCTTCTTGTGCCTCTGAGTTTTTAAAGAAAATAAAAAACCAACCTCTTTGAATTTTCCTATAGAATTATATAGTATGCCCTAGCTTAAGATTCCAATAATTATGAAACCAATCATCAAGGAACTTCCTAGCAGGACACTTCTCAATTTCTACGACCACAAAAAAGATAGAAATTTTTTTCAACCTATTCTTCTCTTTCTCAATTTCACCAATCATCTCAGAATTTGGAGCAATGGAAAAAGGGACCAGGGCATTCATAGCTCCCTTACCTGACTCAGCCGTTTCATCGTGATTGGAGATTTGAAACCTAGCTCTTGTAGAGACTATGGAGGAGTTGGCCACTGCTTCAGAGAAGGTTTTAGTCATTGAAGATGCAAGATGCGAGCCGTTGCTAGGGTTTAAAGTGTTGGCCGTAAGGAATTCTAAGGGATCATTAATGGTATTAATGGCAGAGGCTACGACCTCTACCAAAGGCTTTTGTGGGAGAGAAGTCATCGAAATACATAAATAAAAAAGGAACACGCACACCTGATATTATGTTACATGGACACGCTGGCATCGGGAGAAGTGAGAACACAGGACACCTGCCATGAAGACCACCTTTTTCTCTAAACATACGCAGAGCCCCTATTATTGAAAATATAAAAATTTCAATAAAACTATAACTTATCTCTATTGTTGTGCTTAAGAAAAATATCACACATAATAAGAAAAATATATCTACATAGTGAAATTGAAAGAGATTCTTCCAAAATTATAAAGCACATTTCTTGGGAGCAAAAATAAGGTCCTCGTTTTTATAAATAGCAAGTTGTATATTTTTTTTGGTTTAGCACGACTACCTTTAAAAGCATTACTTCAAAAATATTCATGGAAAGGTAATGCTCCAATGATAACTAAAACCATATCACTAAACATCTACACATCGTCATCCTCTAATATATATATATATATA
>MU224984.1:1303433-1332373 GCA_018584345.1 Thuja plicata
ATAGGGGTTAAAAGTTTGCAATTAAAATATTTTATATAGGAAAATTACAAGGACGGTATATAATGTGAAATTATAATTTTTTTTTCTATTAATTATAATTTATCCCAAATACAATTCAAAGTATCATTACTTAGTTCAAATATGCATATCAGCTACCTCATCTTTCAGTTACATCATACATAAACTACATCATATTTGTTACACCATATATCACCTATCAACTATATGTAGAAGAAACAACATTACATAAGAATCTATATACGTTTGCTATGTATGATACAAAAAATATTGCATTTTTCATCTCTAAATCATACAATCTAGGTCTCGCGCATCCCCCTTTCTTTCTACCCATGTTGTCCAACCTAAGGGGATTCACATCCAACACATCTCCTTGTCTTGTTGAATGAACTCATTGTATGGGAGAACCCCCACCTCTACTATTGGTATATCAACACCCATAACCTCAACAAGTGAGACTATTGCAATTAATATTGTTGCAATAGTAGCCCGTGTCTCTCTTTCTTATTGCTCATTAAGTTTCACTATGAAATTGGCTAGTCTAGTCTCAAAATGAGATCTCTCATTAGACTTTCTGTCCTAGGTAAAAATCATGGTATATTTCCCACTTGAAAATCCTAGATGTCCTTTCCTACATAAGCTTGTCAAAACATTTCCTTGTTAATTTCATTGTGAGTGTGACCTAAAAATCAATGTTATAGAAAATGAGTCTCCTTAGAGAATGAAAAAGAGCTTTATCCATGCCAATAAAAATGTTGTCATTTCTAAATTTCCAAATAAGCCTTAAAAATTTAATAGAAAATATAAACCATAAGATATTGAAATCCTTCTTGAGGCTCTAGAAATAGCCTAAAACTATCTTAAGAATATTGATATTAACATTGATAGAGATACAAAAAATGTTCCAAACTTCTTTAGCTATCTCAAGAATGTTATATTAACATTGACGAAGATACAAAAAATGTTCCAAACTTCTTTAGTAAATAGACAATCCAAAAAAATATGGCTCATGGTCTTTAGTGTTTTGGAAAAAGTACATATATTAGATTCCTGTTTAGGTTTCTTAATTGGTAGTTTGTTAAGGCTAAAATATCATAAAAATCCCTTCTTTAAGTTGGCTCCACAATATTAGCCCATAAATTCTCAAATGTTTTATGCCAAGAGGAGGGATCTCAATCCACATTCTAGAAATAATTCGCATGATTGAAAATTACATGATTGTTAGTAATGAAGGAGTAAATGCTCTTAGCTTTAACACAAGGGAGGGCTCATCCATTAGGCCATGTGTAGGAGGTAAATCTATTGTTATCAATTTTACATTAATTAGGAAGGGATAGCGAGTTACATGCCTTCCTCAGCATAGAGTAATTTCTCTATTGAAGTTGTGGAAAATCAAACATCTAATAGATCTCTTCTCACCCCATTAGATGCCCCTCTTTGATGATGTCCACAAACCTTTTGATTCCCTTCATTGCCCATATTTTTGATGAAAAACCTTGTAACCATGCCAAAGAATTGTCTCTATGTTTCAAACTCCACCACACTAACCTTCTACCACATTTTATTCTCTTATGAGATGATCCCATTTTACAATATAAGCTCACTTACATTTTTCCAACCTTTCCATATAGACTTAAAAATACTTGATCCTGAGACTTTAATAAGAAATAAGCCACCAATAAGATCACAAAGGTGTAAATCTTTCCATGAAGGTCCTTTACAATGGACCAATTTACTTATATATTATGCCTACCAACACTTTCCATGGTTCCAATCTCTATAATGATTTGAATATCCATTTGGCTACAAGTGCCAGCCCCTATATTGTAACGTATTTCAACCCTGTGCCTCCTTTAATTTTAGTCATAGTACACCATTCCCATCTCACATCATGACTTTTTTTAATGGCCTTACGAGAAGAGTAGAGGTAGTATCTAATCTATTTTTTAATGTGATTGAACTGATATTGATTAAAAACGTAGAAACACATGAAAATAAAATGTTATAAGATGATAATATATTCTAACACACCTGATACCTTCCAGCCAAGGAAATGTATTTTTTATTCCATTTTCTAAGTTTCTTGTCAATTATATTTCTATTCCACTCTCATATTTACTTTAAATTGGGGCATATAGAAAAGGGGGATCACAACTATCTCACTTGGTTCTTTGACTCCCCAATGCTAACTAGGGAGGGGGATGATCATCCCACCCTAACACATTATACTTGGGGAGAGATATTTTTCTACTTGATGCTTTGAAAAATATGTCCTTCTTAGCCATCAAAGAACCCAGATTGTTATCTTCCAATGTAATAAGTATGGCAATATCATTTGAAAATTGCACACTTGTGACATCTTTCCCATTTGGTAGGGTGATTCCTTGTACTCTTAGGGATAATGAGTTATCAATTAGGAGATAGTATAATGAATCTTCTTCTATAAAAAATAAAGCAAGCGATAATAGACACCCCTATCTAATGGATCTAGAAAGGTCAAAAAAATCTGATTTGCAATTATTGACTTCCACCCTAAAGTATGCGTCATTTGACTAAATAGTTTAGAAAATCCCAGACACGTCATCATCATGAAGATGAAGCTCCAGTTTCTAGCATATGCTTTCTCATAGTCAATTAGCAGTATGCTTCTTTTTTGGTTGGAGTCCTTATCCTAGGTCATGGGTTCCTAATAGGTGAGGAGGTTTCCCAATATGTATCTTCCTTTAACAAATCAAGTTTGGGTGGGGTTGATCACCTTGGGTAAGATATCTTCTATCCTTTTTTCCAAGACTTTTGCAAGTATCTTATAAGATACATTTAACAATGTAATTGGTTTCCAATTCTTGATTACGTATTTATCCCCAACCTTAGGGATCATTTTGATGAGATAAAATTTGAATTCACTACCTAATAATCCCTACAAAATAGATTCTTTATAAACATGTTTAAGCTCTTCTTTAATCCAATTAATATTTATTTTGTAGAACTCTATAGGAAACTTGTTTATCCCTAGAGCCTTGCCATCTTTTAGGGACAATATGTCATTGTTAATTTATTCTACAGTAATCTCTCTATCCACAATATCAGCATCCTCTTGGCTAGCTTCAATAAGTTGACCACCACTTTTGGGCAAAATGTGGAAGCATTTTTCATGTTTTTCAAAATTTCTATCAAGGGAAGTAAAAAATTGAGGCACTTAAAGATTATTTCTCAAAAAAATTCAGTAATAGAAATTGTATCTCTTGGAGTCTACTTTTCAAATATGTAATTTATTACAATACCCACAAGGTAGAAATAGATTTTTTGTAAGCATGTATAAATATTATTTTTCAAAGTGCTTGTTTCAAGACCATAGCACACACATGTATAACCACCATATTTTCACCTAAATAAGTATTTTTTACGAATCCTTATGGAGAGAGATAACTAGCACACCAAAGATTAATGAGCATATTTTAGCTTTTTTTTATTAATTTCTAATTGAATGTAAAATATTTTTTCAAAACCTCTAGTGTACGACCACCGTAAATTGATGAAAACTTCATATTTTTTCAAAATTCTTTTTTTTTTTAGCTTCAAGGAAATTCTATGTAGATTAATGTCATATAATTTAATTTCCCAAAAAACGAAAACAAAAAAGTTATAAAAAATTTAGTGAACCTCACTATTTTAAGTTTAGGTACCACTTTTGATTAATAAACAATGAAAAAATAGTAAAGTTAACCATATTACTATGAAATTTACATTTCTGAAATTTGTATAGTAAGAACTCTAATGGGTTTTGGTTTCGTCAAAAAATTGATTGGGAAGACCTTCAAAAAAGTATGGCAAGGCATAAATCTTGGACTCTAGTGTCTTAGCCATTATTTTGGAGGCCCAAGTATAGGCCTGGCCCCACCAAGCCTGTCTCAAACCGAAAACCAAAGTGAGTGGACATTTCCCAAACAAGATTTTAAGAAACGGGCATCCATTATTTAAAATTCAAAAAATGGGTGACCATTTCTTTTTTTTTTCCATTGAGTAAGAAATGGGCGCTTGTTTAAAAAATGGATACCCATTTCTAATAGTCATTGACTAAAAAAAATAGTCCAAAAGATAAATTACAATGATTGAATGATTATTCAATCATTATTTGACTAATCACAATAGTAGAAGGAATGTTCTAATAAAAAATTCCATATTGTTGACTTTTTATGGATTTGACATGAGCAAAGCCATTTGAATTCAAAATTTGGTGCAAAAAAAGGATCAAAGAAATGTAGAAAGAGGCAAAGGAATGGTTTATAGCTGAGGAGGTTGTATAAAATAGGGCGGAGGAAAAATGACAATGAGAAAGAAGAGCAAGAATTTGAGAACTAAATAGTGCTGGTGCATCAAGTTCAACAATTGTTGCAGAAGAGGAGAACATTGAGGATACCATGATGGATGCAGAGGTCCAAGAAGAAAATACATTAGAAGCAAGTTTAGCTACATCTTCTAATCCAATTTTGGATACGGGTATGTCTTCACAGCCACATGTTTATTTTGATAAAGAAATCGATGATTTTATAGAAGAAGAATACTCTTTGAATGATTTAGATTTTCTTCTTGAAAATAGAGAAACTGAAATTGCACATAAAAAAATATATATTTATAATGATAGAGAGATTGAAATTAAAAATCAAACATTGATTGAAATTCAAAATAGAACGCTAATCAAAATTGAAAATCAAATGCCCATTGAAATCAATAATGTGGATGTAGACATAGAAAAACCAATTGAGAAACAAACCCCTTTGAAAGATAATGAAATAAATGAACATTTTCAAATTAAAAGTGATGTGCTGGACAATATTTGTGGTTTTGTTTCATGGAGATAGATTGGGACACATGCAAGTAGATTGTTTAGACAATATTTTCATAATTTAAAAAATGCGTTTCAATGTCAACTAATTTTTTTGAATAAGGAAAAAATAGGTTTTGAAGGGGTCCCAAAACCATTTACAAAAATTAGCTAAAGATAGGTCAAAAGAGGAGTAATGGAACCCCTTTCTATTGATGTCAAAGGGGAGAGATTCTCTGAAGGGATATTGTGGAAAATCCCTACTATTTCAGGGAGAGGTGTGAAGAGGATATTGAGAAGACTGTATTGACATAAGTACTTTTTGGATTGATGGATTTTATCATATGTTTCCATCAATTCCAAAGGGGGAGAGTGTTGGAATTGGTTTATGTTGTAGTTGTTTGCATTTATGTTTTTTCACGATGTCAACATATGTTTTAGTTGAGACAAACATATTGGTTATCATTGGTGCATGGATGACTGATATAAGTGTATGGGCACTGTATGAATGTTTCATAGTATGAAAAGATGGTGATGTGTACAATGATGAGCTTGATATTATATCTAAGGTCGCTTGAGTTTATGTTTCTATTTGTTTGAGTTACAATGATTTTGGTGAAGACTCTTTGCAGAACAGTGGCAGAGATTTGTGACAGAGTTAGTCTCTAAGATTTGAGGATAACTTGAGTGTGATATTGATTCATGTTATGCGAGCTTGAGGAATGTTTTTTATGATTCATGGGTTGTAAGACTCTTGGTGATGTCATATGTGCCATGTGTTCAAGAAAAGACCTATTCAGGGCCAACTTCAAAGATGTAGTGTGTATTATGGATGGCGAGCATGGATTGTAGATCTTGGATTATATTTGATGAATTGTAATTGATGTTTACTTGTTATAGGTACCATGTGTATCATATCAAGGTGCTATGTAATTATTTATGCATTGGAGAAGTCTTAATTGGCCAACCTAATTGGTTGTTGTAAACTTGTATAAAATAAATTTGTTTTCTTTTATGGAGGGATTGAGGAGACAATGAAGTGTGCAAGATGTGAGCTTGTATTTGTGAAGTTTGCTAGATGCAGAGTAGTAGTTGTGATTGAATAACTTCATTGGAACTATTTTAGAAAAGATGTTTCTATTAGTCGGTTCATTGAATTGTATATCTTTTATACATCTGTATTTCAGATAATATGTCATAAAGGTGGACTTAAACTTCTTTAGGCAGTGAGCCTAAGAAGTGAGTCTATTGTTTCTATTGACTCCTATCAGGTTCTGTCCTTTAATAGGGATTGTGTACTGTATGTAACAATCAAATCCTAACTGGGATAAATCTCCTAACATGGATACTATGCTTTGACTACATTATTTATGGGTGCTAATTCCTACCAGGGTTTTTTTCCTTAACACAGTTTCCTCAACAAAAAATAGTTGTGTTACGGTGTTGTTTATAATATGTTTGTAATTTCACTTATCTTTTGATTGTTAAAGGTTAAAGTTTAAATTATTGGCACACAACTGATTCACCCCCCCTCTTAGTTGTTTTTGTGGACTATTATTGCTAACAATAGAAACACATTATTGGAAAGAATATATGCATAAAATCTCAAAAAAGTTTGATATTCTCAATATTAAATGTTGTTGCTTCTCTAGTTAAGGTTCCAGGATCCCTGCCATTTTTTTTTTAATTATTTTTTGATGTTTAGAGTTCTTTGCAAGTCTCTCAGGTTTAGGAGTTTGATAGGGTTTCTCAAGGATGGATTTATATTTTAAAATCTTAATTTTGATTCTTTGAACTATATGGTCAACATGGTTCAGAACACTATGTAATTTGTTTTTTGAGGATGATATGTTTAAATTTTCCTATTTTAGTGATTAGTTATTACATTGCTAAGGTGAACAATAGCTTTATGTTTATTAGGTTAGCTATTAAGGTGGATTGAATGGATAAGGTTAGGACCCTCTTTTTGGATGTTTTCACTTATATGTGGTTGGGGTTATAGCTAGTTGTTGTATGTGTTATTGGTTATGTTGACCACAAACTATTTTGTATTTGTGATTTATATTGTTGCTTAATTGTTTTATCTCTCTGAGGGACCGAGGCCGTTTTCCTTAGTTATTTAACAAAAAAAGAGTTGCAGGATTTGTCTAATGATAATTTCATCACCATGTTTATGTGAAAATCCATGATTGTATTTCATACCTAAGGTGAAACCTTATCATTTTAGCATATGTGATTATTTAAGTATTTTTTCCTTATAAGGATAAAACCTCCTTAATTTCATGAAAGATACTGTGGAGGTTGTAACTCCAATAAGTGGTTTGGCATAGGGGAAACCCCTATATAGCACAACCATTTTTAAATTTTTTTTAATTATGTTGAGATCTAATTGTGAGAGATTATAGTTGAGCAAACATGATAGTGATAAATAGTCGCTAATTTGGAATAGGAGAAGACAACATAATAGGGCACCTAGTAAGTGTGTATCCAGACTAATCAAATTGAATTAGTATCCATTATAGTTAGGATAATTTGGATTACTTTAAAGGATCCTAAATGGTATGCATTATAATTTGGATAATTTGAGTATCCATTATAGTTTGGATAGTTTTGAACCCATTCGATTTGATTATTTTGGATATCCAAAGTAATAAAAACTATATATCCATTATAGTTGATGAAACTACTCATTTGATTAGTTTAGATACCCATCCAACACACCATTCCAACACTTTTATGTCAAGATTATAGATGTATGTTCCTCTATGTGTCTTATTTATCAATCTAGCCTATTATGTTAGTTTTTATTGTAAATGTTTTTGTTATTACTAAAATTAATAATTTTCTATCATTTATCATATATCTTAAATGGATATATCATAGTTTCAATTTATTTTCAACAAAGCAACAAACTTTAAGTCCTTGGCCCTCCTTTCAAGACCATAGTTAAGACAATTCACATTCCAATGCCTTGCAATATATATTCGAAAATTTATTCTATATTTATAGATCCTATATCTCATTTAAATATATACATCAATAAAATTCTATTTAAAACTTACCTTTTAAGGCACATAAGAAGAAAAATCTGGAATATCTCTGTGAGAAATTGTATGTTAAACTGTAATCTCCATTTTGCAAGACAGAGATTTTTTCATGCAATGGGTGGTCAAAGACACAAAAGGGATCCCTCTAATGACTATGAGAAAAGGAGGAGATGGACTAGGGTCTGGAATTACCTTCAGGTAAGGTGAAATATCCACTTTCATTGAAAAGCTTCATGGAGGGAAGCTGTCGGTGACTAAAATGTTTATGAAAATATGGGACTAGGCTAGTGTGGTGATTAAGGCCAGAAAATTTACAGTCAATGAGGAGGTTATCTCCAAGTTTACTGGAATCCCCATTGTGGGAAATAAATTTTATAGGGATCGTAAAGTTTTGGACACTGCGATCAGTGATTTTGTGAGGAGTGAGGAAGAGAAGAAATCTCTCATCAAATTCACGACCGATTATCTTCTTGAAGGGTTCAAAACACTATGGAGATTCATCCTGAGGGCCATCATCTATTATTTTACACTGGACACCAGGTTTGATAGGATCAGAACCTATCACTTTGTCCTCATGAGCCACTTTAGGAATGGTATGCAGGTTTATATCCCGTTCTACTTATATGCTTCTTTTAATGAAAATATCAATAGGTTTAGGGATAAGGCTATTGCAAACCATTCTCTACATGAGGAGATTTTACTTCTTATTTATGAGTATTTAAAAGCCCAAATTATAGGGAAGGAGGTTGTTGAGAAAGAGGATAGAATGGATGTCTTTGGATTTGATTATTTTCCTTTGGAGAATGAAGACAATGAGGGTATGCATTCTAAGGGTTAGGAAGATTATCACATTAAAAAGAATAATCTGGGTTCCTCCTCTAAGAAGCGTATTGATAGTATTCATACCATTAAAAAAGAAAAAATAGCGACCCCATCCAAAAAGCATACTACCATTGTGCTATCCTCTGAGGAGGATTATACTAAAAATGAAGAAGGAATGAATACTGATGGTGAGGAAGAGATATCCAGTGGAAAAGGAAAAAAGAAAAGGCAGAGTGCCATTGTGAAGTACCAAAACTAAAAGAGAAAGAATAGGGATGATAGCACTAGCTGGAAGACTCCTGAGGACCAAAATCTAAGAAAATCCCCTAGCTCTTTCCACAAGGAGAAGGAGAAGCTCCAAGATGAGCATTATGGCACTAATCAAGATATATCATCTCCCCAAGTCTCTAACCCCCACATCACGATGAAAGAAAAGGGGCATGACAATGATTATTGTTGCTACATGTCTACGCAGGGGAGAAAAATTGCTTGGCACAATTTTGATGTCAAAACAACCAAAATGGGGATAACCAAGAAAGTCATTAATCCCAAAGTTATTGAAGGTGAGGATGGTAGGATTAAGTTGGAGGAGTTGATTGAACCGGCTATGGTTGTTCTCAGTGATAATTTGAGGGAATTTGAGCTCGATCTTCTCAATAATGCTAGGAACAACATGTTGGACAACTATAGGTCTATTAAGTGGTTATTCCATGAAGTGGGGGAGTTCAAGAACAGAGAAAAAGGGAAAGACAACACCAATGTTGATAGCATTGTTGATGATCTGATGAATCTGAGTACTAGGGTCAGAAAAATGGAGGATAAGATGTTGAGGTTTGAGGTGACCATTAAAAGCATTGTTGAATAGAGCTTCAACATCCTCAAAGCCTCTAATGAGCATACCAATATTCTCATTTAAAAACTAGAAGCAAAACCTGAAGGGATTGATGTAGCCAATACAGGTGTGGAAAAAGAGCAGAAGACTGAAGAGGGACCTGGTAAGAGGACAAGGGCTAGTGCTAAGAAGAAGGAGAAGAATGAGACCCCAACTGATCTCTAGAAGATATAGGAATCTACTGCTAAGATGGAGATCCTCCAGTCCAAGGTGAAAACCTGATGGAGGACATCTCCTGGTTATGTTCCCTATCTCTTTTGGTTGTCCTTGTGTTGTTTATTTTTCAGTAGATTAGTTTGGTTTTGTTGTGGCCCCGTGGTGGCCTGTTTTGTGTTTTGGCTCTATCTTTTTATGTTGGGGTGTACTTTCCAGTATTTTTCTATGTTTTGGGTTGCAGGAACCCTGTAAAACCTATTTTACTTAATCAAAAACATTCTATTTATTGATCTAATATTACTATGAAAGTGGTACAAGTATGGGTCAAGATATTGATCAATAAACTATAAGAATTATATGTTCAAGTATTGATCTATTATTGTCATCTTTTATTATCATGTTATGGCATTGATACTAATACAACATCTATGTAATATATATCATCACTTTTATGTGGAGCTCCACCATAGGGTTTTATACCTAAAGTATCCTTGTCATTTATAAATTTCTTTATTGATTTTCCCTCTATCCTTGTGAAGAAATGAACTCTCTTCATCACTAAAGTTATTGTAGTTGTGGGAACAATAATATCATTTTTGACTTAGGCAAACTCCTATGCAACAAGATACATTTTTTTATTTTCTTTGTGTATAGGTTTAGATTTGATAACACAAGTGTCATAGGAGTGTAGAGGAGATAGTTATATGTTGCAATAAATATTGAGCATAAAAAATATATTTAATTGATTTAATGGGAACTTGTTTCCTACTATTTGGAGTCAAAATTTTGGGGCACACTATTCAAGAGCCTCCTTAGTATTTTCTTTTTCATCTTATTAAATTTTGGACATCTTCATATTATTGTGTCAATAACCTATATGTGTCACATTTTTCTCCATCGTTTAGATTTAGGTTCCTTTATATCTATGCTCTAGATCTTGATTACTTTGTCTACTATGTATTGCTAAAAATAGTTATTTTTTTTTATCACTAATCCTAGTTATCATTCAAACTTCATAATCTCAATTTCATTGAAAAAGAAAAAAAATCCCAACATCACACTCTCTTATGAGAACTTCTACTAAACTCATTCGCGTTTCACTGCTATGTTAGGGAATTTGAGATCTTAGTTTACATTCATAGGCCTGCGATCTTTTTGTCCTACACATCACAATATTATTTATGAACATTTATTTATGCACAATTTGAAATATTGACTATATATTTGGAAATCACATTCATTTATATAAACTTGTTTATTGTTGTTGATTGCTCTTTAATGATCAATGAAGTATTTAGCCTACCTTTCTACCCTGCCTTTCATGAAGGACAAGTTGAACTAATTTTTTGCAAAACCAATGATCAACATACATATATTTTTTTGTAGTATTTAAAAAGAACCTTATGAAAAATGATGCATAAAAATGGGTATTTGAATGTTAAGTGCTAAGAGGATATCGAATATGAAAACACTTTACTATTGATATATTCTTTAGTTACATGACACATATCATACTTCTGTAGTCATTGAAAGTTGACAATTGTTGTTTTTTTCTTCTTTTATATCCAAATTTAAACTATTTTTGAAAGTTGTAAAATGTATGAACATGTGTTAGAAAACATTTGTCTTTTCTCCTTATGTAGTAATATGCGTCAAGTTCCTATCATTCACTATTATTTTTTTGTTATTATTGTTAGTAATAACTGAGGGGGGGGGGGGGGGGGGGGNGGGTGAATCAGTGACCTCAAAAATATTCCAATTAATCAACCCAAAAACTTAGTACCATAATATAAAGCCTCTAGTTATCTTCAGTCCTATAAGATGAATGCCTTCAAATATACTTATCAAATTACTACTGCTCGGAATACTTTGTTAAAACTTATTCTGTATGTTTACCAAATAGCAGTATTCTAATTTACCAAAAAATAGTAAATTACTTAGAGTATACCGATCAATCCAGATTAGCTATGTGTAATGAAAAACACTAAAGTAATGACTCGTAAACACATTGACACATGGATTTTTAACGTGGAAACCCTTTTAAGGGAAAAACCACTTGGGACCAGTAACCCAATAATTTTCACTCTTCTGAAGTGAGCTTGGTGAAGAGCTAACCATGTTTAAGGTTACAAACACACTGTTAGGTGTGACCTTTTTAAAGGATTTAAAAGATTAGTTTGTCACTTGATATCGGGCATTTCTATGCTACCTTCCTTGTCCAAACTCTTCTAGTTTGTCAAATGTTATCTGGCATCTCATGCTATCTTCATGATAAAAAATTTTTATACTCCTTGGGATGTATCTCAATATAGAATGGATATTTAAATCCTGCTTGGTTAAGACACTTTCTGAATCAATGGTTAAATTGAAACAGTATGATCTATTCACATATACAACTTATACTTGCAGATTTTTAGATCTATTGTAAGATCATAAAACTAATCTAATCAATATATCCCTTTTTAATACCTTTGCTCCACTTTTGTTCTGCTCGGTGATGCTATGCTCTATTTCTTGGTGTGCACAGAAATCTTTAGCTCTTTCCTCAGCTTTATTGATCAGGACTATATGAAGTTGTTCTTCATTAGTTTCTCTTTAGCATCCTCTTGTTTCATTCAATCCCACTTTTTCACAATGAATGAAGTTGTCTCTTTATAGACATGATATCACCATTGTTAGGTTCTTGATTTTCTTGATCTTGGCGTATTCCACAATTTTAGCCAATCTGGTTTAAAGAAAAAACTCTTATTTTATCTTGGAGAGATCTTCTTGCCAACCAGACAAAACATCTTGAAATCCTTTACTTATCTCTGGATTTATCATGTCAATGAAAACAATGATAACTACAAGGTAAGTCTATATTTAGCTCTGCAAGATAAATTATTTTGTCATTTTTTAAACTCAAGTTATCTTCGGTGTTTTAACTCTTTGATATCTTTGGTCAACACTCCAGTTCTCCTCAGGCTTCTCCACTGGGTTACACCATGATTCAGGACATCGGGTATGCTTGTGATTCTGCTCATCGGTAATGCTTGTTAGTGTTCTTTCTCGGGCATCACTGTGAATTGACATTCAGTTATCTCTGTCTATTAGGTTCTAATAGCCATCGATATTTGAAGTCACATAGTGAATTCTTGTCTTTTATGTACAACTAAAAGAATAATCTTTATCTCTCTGATTCTATGAAGTCTTTGACACTTTGATTATAACTGATTAGATTATATCAAGTTGACATTAATGATAATATAATCCATTAACTAATTTAATGTCTTTCATTAGCTTTCTACATTTCAGTGATCAACTTAACATCTTCAAACATTCAATTAGTTACATGTCATCAATCTCTCCCTTTGGCATTGATGGAAACAAACTACATTATCATACTATACTATTACTAATACAATATGAAATATAATAGTTTCATCTATATTTCCTATTGTAACTATTACAAATGTCTGGCTTTCGGTAAGATCAAATAGCTTAGATTTGTTTCTTGCAGAGTGGTTCTTTCAATCTTTAATCCATTCATTGGATAGATGTAGCATCTAATGTCTCTATTCTGATATGTGCTCTGCCTTGACAATTCATCTTCTTGATAATATCTTTTTCCTTTGACATCAATCTCTCTCTTTGTATGAACTCTCTCCCTTTTTAACTTTTCTCCCTTAGATGGATATTTCATATATAATAAATTTCTCTCCCTTTTAATATTGATTAACTCTTTCTTCTGATTCTTAGGAATTTCACTTCACAGATAATAATATAATCTTTTTGATAATGAGATAAATAATCTCCCACTTTGACAAAAATGCCAACCAAGTTTCTTCTATATCATCTTCCATCCCTTTATATAATATATTTGTTGAATTTCCCTATCTATCAGCAATGTAGTGTCTCTTGTGTTTGGTGCATACTTGTACCTTACTATGTACATATGTATCTGTTACTATTCATCTCAATGTTTCCATCAACATGAATGATCTTTTGATTATGCGTAGGCTGATGTAGCCTCCTAGTCATCTTGTTGACCAATAGACAAGGGTTAGACCCCTAGTCGCTATCTCAGGTACTCAAATGTATCTTTTGGTAATGGCTTGGTGAATATATTAGCTAATTGTTCCTTTGATTGAACATATTCCAATATCACCTCCTTTGCTTTCACTTGTTCTCTTAGATAGTGATCCTTGATAGAAATATGCTTAGTCTTAGCATGCATGAATGGATTCTTAGAAATGTTAATTGCACTTGTATTATCACAATAGATAATTACTCATTCAAGAATCTTCATATTCATACCTTCTTCTTGTGCATATCACTTGCATACTAACCTTGCTTTGTTTCTTGTGACCTCTCCATTCTCATTCAACTTGTTTCTGAATATCCAGTTGGTATCGATGACATTCTTGTCATTTGGTCTTGGTACTAGTGTCCATGTACTGTTCTTCTCAATTTGTTCTATTTCTACATTCATAGCACTGACCCATTCTTTGTTCTCAAGTGGAGTATTAATAGATTTAGGCTCAAAATCACAAAATAAACATCTAGTGATTAGTGATTTACTTCTTGTTCTCATTCCATCCTTCTTGTCTCCTATGATTTGATTTTGTGGATGATGTCTTCTGACATACTCGGCAAGTGTCGGTTCAGCTCAGTGTTCATCATTCTGATCATCTTCTTAACCTTTGTTCTAATCTCCATTGCTCAGAAGATCAGCTTGAGGATTTTCCTAATTTTTGGTAATTGCAGCCCGATGCTCAGGTGCAATGTTATGTTGCTAGGGAGTGATACACTATTTCTCGGGTAGAGCGTCAGGTTCTATATAAACAAACCTATTGTAGTCCTCCGGCTCTCTTTTTCTTTCCTTATATTCATTCTCTGCAAATTCATCTATTTTCACATTTGCACTTTCAATGATCTTGTTAGATGACTTTTTAAGACATTTATAAGCCTTACTTTTGGTTGAATACCCTAGAAAGATACCTTCTTCACATTTCAAATCAAGTTTTCCATTTCTATCATCCTTCAAAATATAACATTGACTACCAAAGATTCTGAAGTAACTTACATTGGGTGTATGACCATACCAAAGCTCATAGGGTGTCTTCTTTGTGTCCTTCAGTTGTACTTTGTTCAATGTGTAGACAATAGTACTGACAGCTTCCCTCCATAAATTTTGAGTGATCCTCTTCTCAATCATCAATGTTCTGTCACAGTCAACAATTGATCTGTTTCTCCTTTCAACAATTTTATTTTGTTGTGGTCTTCTTGGTGCAGAAACTTGTCTTTTAATTCCATGCTCATTGCAATAGTTAGTGAATTCATCTGAAGTGAATTCCCCTCCTCTATCTGACCTTAAGCATTTCAATTTATTTTCACTTTATTTTTCTACCATAGCCTTATACCATTTAAACATCCTGAATGATTCTCATTTATCTTTTGAGAACATAACTATCATCATTCTACAATAGTCATCAACAAAGAGAACAAAATACCTATGTCCATAGTAAGTCTTTGTTCTCATGGGTCCACATAGATCAATATGGACTAATTCTAGAATTGCATTAGATGTATGGGTTTTAGTCTTGAAACTTGACTTTTTCATCTTACCTTTTTGATAGTTCTTGCATAGGATATGCTCGGGCTTAGTCATGCTTGGTAAGCCTCTGACATTCCTTTTTTTTCTTGTCCTTATCATGTTGTCAAAATTCACATGAAACAATATTTTGTGCCACAACCATATATATTCATTTCTAGCCATTAAACAAGTGGTGTTAGTGTCATCAAGATAGAAAAGGTTACCTTTTGTCTCTTACTGGTTCCGATCAACCTTCCTGATTCATTGAAGATCTTTCCCTTCTTATTTTAAAATACTACCCGGTGACCTATATTATTCAGCTCTGAAATAGTTAACAGATTATAATCGAGTCCTTTTACATAGTAAGCATTATCACATTTGATCAAGTTATTCAACATTATAGTTCCTTTACCTTCAACTGGACAAGGTGTATCATTTCCCATTCTTACTAAACCACCATTATAGTATTCAAAAGTCTCAAAATTTTGTTTATCACCTATCATATGGTGAGTGTAGCCACTATCTATGATTCAGATGTCATTCTTACTAACCTTAGATATGAGTGCAATTTCTACATACCTTTCTTCTTCTTTGTCTGAATCATCCTTCATGGCTACAAATACCATCTCAATGTCTTCTTTTGATTTGGTGTCAATGTCATCAGCTCTGTTCTCAGGTAGGTAACAAGATTTCTTCCCTTTGTCCTTGTAGTCTCGGGTATCTCTTTTGTCAGATTGTCAGTTGCTTTGGTATTCTTTGTTATCACCTCTATCAAACTTCTTCTCATATGATCTGTCATTACCTTTGTCATCTTTCTTCTGTTTGGACATCTTGCAACAAAGTGTCCAACTCTTTACAATTGAAACATACAAGTGGTAATTTACCTTTGTATCTACCTTTGCCTCTCTGCAATCTTCTTGCCATTAGTGCTTCAATCTCATCAGGTCCTTGATCCTCATTACCACTTTCACTATCATTTCTAATAGCATGTCTATGAATTGAATTAATTATCTTTCAAGAATATTTGAATGTAGATTCTATAGATGGTAAGACACTATTATCAAAGTTGTTCATCTCAAATGAGGTCAGTCTACCAATCAGACTATCAAGATTAGCTGTATTGTTTGCAAATGCTCTCATTTCTTGAATAGCATAAACTCTAATAACATATACAGGGAGTAAGGTTCTTAATATTTTACTTACCACTGTCTCTTCTTCAAATACACCTCCAACCCCTCAAATAGCATTGACTACCTCTTTAATTCTATAGCTATACTAAGTGATATTTTCTCCTTCTTTCATCCTTAGGTCATCAAACCTCCCTCTTAGGATTTTTTCCTTGGCTCTTAGTACATTAGCATCTCCTCCATGTACCAGCTTCAACTTATCCCAAATTTCTTTTACAGAGGTGCAAGTTTTGACATCTTCAAACTCAACATCAGAGAGTGATGAGGCAAGTTCTATCATCATGCAATTATGCTCATGCTTTTCTCTTAATTTCTCAAAAGTGTGAGGTCCTTTAGGCAACACATATTTAGTATCAAGGTGTTGAGTAACATCATTACCAATACCTGATAGGTGGAGTCTTATTCTTCTTTGCCATGATGCAAAGTTGTCTTTATTCAACTTGGACATATCTCGTCTGTTAATCTTGTGATCTTTTTCTTGAGCTGTTAAACTCCCTTTCTAAGCACACAAGATTTGATACCAATTGTTAGTAATAATTGAGAGGGGGGGTGAATCAGTGGCCTAAAAATATTCCAATTAATCAACCCAAAAACATAGTACCACAATATTAAGCCTCTAGTTATCTTTAGTCCTATAAGATGAATGCCTTCAAATATACTTATCAAATTACTACTACTCGGAATTCTTTGTTAAAGCTTATTCTGTATGTTTTCCGGATAGGAATCCACTAATTTACTCAAAAATAGGAAATTACTTAGAGTATACTGATCAATCTAGATTAGCTATGTGTAGTGAAAAACACTAAAGTAATGACTCATAAACACATTGACACATGGATTTTTAATGTGGAAACTCTGTTAAGGGAAAAACCACTTGGGACCGGTAACCCAATAATTTTTTCTATTGTGAAGTGACCTCGGTGAAGAGCCAACCCTGTTAAAGGTTACAAATACATTGTTAGGTGTGACCTTGTTAGAGGATTTAAAATATTAGTTTGTCACTTGATATTGGCCATTTCTAGGCTACCTTCCTTATCCAAACTCTTCTGGTTTGTCAAATGGTATCTGGTATCTCAAGCTATCTTCATGATCAAACTTTTTGATACTCCTTAGGATGTATATCAATATAGAAAGGATCTTTAAATCCTCCTCGGTTAAGAGAATTTTTGAATCAATGGTTAAACTGAACCAGTATGATCTGTTCACATATACAACTTATACTTATAGATTTTTTGATCTATTGTAAGCTGATAAAAATAATCTGATCTCAATATATCCCTTTTAAATACCTTTGCTCCAATTTTGTTCTACTCGGTGATTCTATTCCTTTGTTGCTCGGTGTGTGCAAATTTTTTTAGCTCTTTCATTAGCTTGATTTATCAGGATTGTATGAAGTTTGTCTTCATCAGTTTCTCTCCAGCATCATCTTTTTTCATTCAATCCCCCCTTATTTTTAATGAATGAATTTGTCTCTTTATAGACATGATATCACTGTTGTTATGTTCTTGATTTTATTGATCTTCCCATCATCCACAATTTTATCCAATCTGATTTAAAGTAAAAAATCCTATTTTATCTAGTAGAGATCTTCTTGCCAATTGGAAAAAACAAGTTTAAATCCTTTACTTATCTTTGGATTTATCTTGTCGACCAAAAAAATGATAACTACCAGTTAGGTCTATATTTAGCTCTGCCAGCTAGATATTTTGTCATTTTCTAAACTCAAGTTATCTTCAGTGTTTTAATTCTTTGATAGCTTCAGCCAACACTCTAGTTCTCAGCGGGCTTCTCCGTCAGGCTACACTATGATTCTGGTCGTCAGGTATTCTTGTGATTCTACTCATCGGTAATGCTCGTCGGTGTTCTTTCTCGGGCATCACTGTGAATTGACTGTCGGTTATCTCTATCCATCGAGTTCCACTAGTCGTTGGTGTTTGAAGTCACATAGTGAATGCTTGTCTTTTATGCATTACTGAAAGTATAATATTTATCTCTTTGATTCTCTGAAGTCTTTGACACTTTGATTATAACCGATTAGATTATATCAATTTGACATCAATGAAAATACAATCCATTAACTAATTTAATGTCTTGCATTATCTTTCTGCATTTCAGTGATCAACTTAACATCTTCAAACATTAAATCAGTTA
This sequence comes from Thuja plicata, assembly GCA_018584345.1. Taxonomy (NCBI): domain Eukaryota; kingdom Viridiplantae; phylum Streptophyta; class Pinopsida; order Cupressales; family Cupressaceae; genus Thuja; species Thuja plicata. The sequence goes on from MU224984.1 coordinate 1,322,104, forward strand.
CATGTCATCAATTATTATACACTATTCTAATTATGTAATTTTTTTTTCTATTATCTAGCCTACTCTTTTATTCTAAATGTTGTTGTTCTCATTTTATTATGTTGTAAATTCTTCTTTTGATTAGACTACGCAATAATATTTCTTCAATGTTTATTTTTCTTCATACATATCACAATACAATGAAACCCTCCTACAATTATTTCAATTCATTCCTACCTATGTACTGAGATTGTTATGTTTTCTTATAGGAAACTAATGTCATATTCATCAACATTAGTTGAAAGTAGAAATATTTGTAATAATACGCAAGATTTTTTATAAATTGAAATTTTGTTTTAAACTATTTTATAAATTACATAATTTGCATTTTTAACAATTGTAGTTCTTATTGTAGTCCATGGTGGGAAGCCGTATGTGACGAAAATGTTCGTCAAAAGCTTGAATGAAGGAACTATTGAGATTGAGGGAAGAAATTTTACAGTGACCGAGGAGGTAATCTCTTCTGTTACGAGTATCCCTATTGTTGGAAAGAAATTCTACAGAGACCAAAAAATTTCAGATGTAGCAATCAACGACTTTGTGAGAAATGAGGAAGAAAAGAAAGCAGTTACCAAAGTTGGAACCCACTACCTTCCTGAAGGGTTGAAAATATTGTAGAGGTTTTTTTTAAGAGGCATCATCTATTACATCATGCTGGATACCAGGTTTGATAGAATTTGAACCTACCACTTTGTCTTCTTGAATCATTTTTCGCCATGAAATGGAGGTGTTTATACCCTTTTATTTATATGCTTCTATAAATGATAAAATTAATGGGTTTAGAGAGAAGGCCATAGATAACCTTTCCTTGCATGAAGGGCCTTCTCTTTTAATCTTTGAGTACTTTAAGGCCCAAATCCATGGGAAGGAGGTGGCTCAAAAAGATGAGATGGAGGCCTCTAGTTCTGACTACATTCCTTTGGAGATGAAAGTTAGTGAAGGTCTTCATTCTGAGGACTATGATGAGTATGAAACAGAAAAGAATAATAAGGGTTTGTCTTCTAAGAAGTCTAGAGTTAGTCTGCAAACCATTAAAAAAGAAAAAATGGTGACCCCTAAAAAATAGAACACAATGGTTATTTCTTTTGAGGAGGATTACAATGATAATGAGGAAGGTATCAATATGGATGGAGAGGAGGAAATGTCCAATAGAAAAGAAAGAAAGAGAAGGCACACCACAACGAGTAAATACCAAAATAAAAAGGATAAGAATAGGGAAGAGAGTGTCGACTGGAAATCTCCAGAGGACAAGACCCGTAGAGTTTCCCTTGTTTTGGAGCACAATTTGAAGAGGAAGCTCCAGGTTGATTATCATGAGACCAATCAGGCTATTCCCTCTCCCCAGGACTCTCAACCCCAAAATATGGGGAATGATTATAGATAGGATAGCGAGTTTTGCTGTTATATGGCCGAACAGGGGAAGATAATAGGATGACGTGACTTCAATGTCAAAACTATCAAAAAGGGGATTACCAAAGAAATTATAAACCCCAAGGTCATTGAAGGTGAGGGAGGCTAGATTATGCTAGATGAGCTTATCAACCCATCAATGGTGGTGCTTAGTGATAACACTAGGAAATTTGAGATGGAATTGCTCAATAACACTTGGAATAGCATGTTAGATAACTACATGACAATTAAATGGCTAATCCACGAAGTGGAAGATCTCAAAAAAAGGGTTAAAGGCACTGACAAGGTTAAAACTGATAGCAATGCAGAAGAACAGATGAATTTGAGCATGAGAGTTCAAAAAATGGATGATAATATGACTAGGGTAGAAGCTACCTTGAAAAACATAGCGAAATAGAGCTATAATATCCTCAAAGCGTCCAAAGAGCACACCAATGCTATCATCGAAAAGATGAAGGAAAAATTAGATGGGACGGATGCAGCCAACATGGATGTGGAAATAAAACATAACATTGATCAAGGTCCTAGCAAGAGAACTAGAGCCAGAACCAAGAAGATAAAGGATAAGGATATGACAATTGATATCCAAAAGATCAAGGATTCTTCTACTAACATGGAGTTTCTTGAGGCCAAGGCGGCTACCCTGATGGTGGACTTATCTTGTGGGTCCTTGGTCTTTTTTGTTGTCCCTGTCTTATTTTCTTTTTTAGAAGCTCTGTTTGTTTTTTTCTCTGGCCTTTGTTGGCCTTTTCTATCTTTTGGTTCTGTTTCATTTAAGACTAGGCGTATTGATATATTTTCAACTCTGTTTTGGGTTTCAAGAACCCTGTAAAACCTATTTTACTTGATCAAAAACAATTTTAGTTCTTATTTAAATATGGTGTCAATATTTATATCATTTAAAATATCCCATTTTAATAAAATAGTTATAAGAAAACTTATGTTCTTTCCTGAGTCAGCATTATGGGGGATATCATATTGTTCATGCTAATGCTTGCTTGGTTTTTCTTGAAGTGCATTAAGACACTCTTGCATTCCTTTTGGTGGAGGCTCCTTTGTTTTACTTGAGGTGTGTTGAAGCACTCTTATATTATTTGAAGACTATTGCACCTATATTTTCAATATGGTTGAGAAGTGATAATGGTCTCACTCAAAGAACATCATTGGTTGTGTAGTGGACATCACTCATGCAAATTTATGTGTCATCTTCATCTTCAATAGACAAATGTTATTTCCATTATTTTCATCTGATAATTATTTGAGAAGTGTGAAGATGAGTACACAAATAGATTGTTGTCTTTCAGATCATCATCCTTTCAAAGAACATCACTAGATATAGCACCAAATCAATCATCAACAATAGTCTACATATTCTTTATGCTTTAGTGATGTTTATGTTCATAATTTCAGGCCATCTTTTTGAAGGCTTCTTAAATATTCACATTCTTTCTTTTGGAGAGGAGTCTTCTCCCTTTTATATAGTTACGAGAGTTTGCATTGTAGTTGTACATGGGTACCTGACATGGATTTGTTGTTGGGAGCCATAAAATATCTCTATTGCATTGTTGTACTACCCAAGTCTCACTTAAGGATGGGTGTTGGAGTAAATGGTATTTTACCAATTTACTCTTTACTTAAGTTTACTTAGGTACACTCAATTAATGAGATAAATGGATATTATTGAGTCATATTTGGACTCTAACTCATCCTAAAGGGTATTAACAAGTTCTATCAGAACTCTACTCATGTCTCATTACAATACAATTCATTTGTAGTTTATCTCTCTTCTAGAGGATATCTATAGGCTGACTCCTAGGTATAGGATGACATATCCTAACAAATAAATTGACCAAGTTAAAGCCCACAAATGATCATAGATGCAATCATAAATTTGTATGCATGAAAGCCTATTCTAGAATTTAGACATAAAAATTTTGCTATTTTTTTCATAATATTGTATTTGCGTAGACATTTTTTGATATTTTTAGATGTTTGTAGAAATGGATTAGCTGCACATATTGTGGTTTCATGCATAAAATTTCAGATCTATTAGTTTTAGATATTTTGATTAAGTGAAAAAAAGGTTTTGAAAGGACCTGAAACCTTTTACAGATAAACTAAGAAAGATAGAGCTTTATGAGACGAAATAAACTAATGTGACACAAAACCAAACACACCAAAGGGAACAAACAATCAATCCCACAAGAGTGAAACTGAGACTAGACCATTATTCCATAAAAAGGGAAATCAAAAAAATTATTTAAGCCCACCCTTATGAGATCGTAAACTCATATGAAAAGAAGGCTCAGGAGACTTTAATTTATTTCCTTTAATGGTTGTCCATCCTTCCTCCACCTTCTTATAATCACTCTGCCTAGCCAAAGAACTAGTAGAGAAAATCACAACCTGAAAACAAAGCCTGACCAAACTAGCATCAAATGGGATAGGGAAAAAATCTCCACCAATCCCAAAATCCCCCTGGTGAATCCAGGGCAACAGAAACTACAACACCACTAGGTAGGACATCTAACCTAGAGATAACATCATTTTTCCAGACAGAGATAGTACCCACAACACCCAAAAGGACAATATCAACCGTCTGAACCAAGACAACATCCAAGCCAGCAACAGTAGAATCAATAGAAGTGAGATCATCTTGAGAGGGGAAATCATCCATACCCCCAGCCTTAGGAACTTTTCTAACCATATAATGGTGGTCAACAATACCCACCCACCAAGAAGGAAATTTCTTTGATTTTATCTTATCAGACAAACACCGAGAAGCAAAATGGCCAGTCTTATGGTAGTTTTTGCATCTGAATGAGATTCCTTCATAATCTAGAGTCTGGATCCATGAGCCATAGGAGAATCCAAAGTGATCTTCTCTAGGAGACCCTTAGAAACATCCACCTCCACTAGGCTACAGGAATATGTCGGGTGAAAAATATCAGAGGATGCTGAATCCACCGTCTGAAAATCCCCAATAGCCTCACCCATAGATTCCAAAATACAATCTAGCCAAAGATGCAGGGGAAGATTTGAAAGCCTCACCCATAAAAGAATTTTATTAAAAGAATCAGTAAGAGGATCAAAATCCTGATGCCAAGGTTTTTCCATCAGGGGGAAACGCTCCTCCCAAGTAAAACAACTATCACACAAAATAATGTTCCTATCTTCAGCACTATCAAACTTTGCGATAAAAAACCCTTTGCCACAGGGAATATCTGAATAGTATAAGATAAAATAGGCTCACAATGTTTGGAAATCTATGCATGTAGGTCTGCAAGAGAAGGCCAAAAACCCCTAAATCTAAAGAAAGTAGCATTAATGGAAAAGAACTCAACCATATTAAAGATCTCATCAACTATAACATTTTCCAGATTCACCACTATAGGTTCACTTATAGAGACAGGTGTAACGAAATGAGAATGAAGTCCCCCTCTCCTAGAAGTAGGAAGAGCAGAGGCTAAAGCTCCATTAAAGTCTACTTCAAAACAAACCACATTTGCATAAGAGGCAGAGCCACCACAAGCCCCAAACATAGTAGAAGACCGAAGCCAAGGCCCTCCCCCACTGATGCCCACATGACCAGCCAAACCAAGCACCATTGCACCTGTAGAGAGATTCACACCTATAGAGACCTTCAAACCCGTCAAGTGGGAAACAACAACAGTAGATGACATATCGAAATCCCAACATAAGGGCCTTAAAATTTTTTATTGCTTTATTTGATATTCTTGCGACCACTCTTTGGGAGTTCACACTCCTCTTCATTCCCCACCATACCACACCTTTATCTCAAAATCCCCAACGTCATAACACTTGTCCTATGAGCCAGTGGTTTGATGTGGACTGTAAGATATTCTACCATTTTGTTCGCTCTGCCTTCTCCACTCACTTCCAAAACTTCATCCAGCTGAGGCTCTCTTATCGTCGTTTCCTCTGCCACAAGAAATGTGCCTTTTACTCGATGCAGTGTCAATATCTCTGTGCTTCCCTCTAGAAATCCCCCAAGCTCTTGTCATGCACTTTGTTTCCCTGCCATCCTCCTCCTCCTTCCATCTTGGAGCTCTGCTCACTAATTTCCCACACTTCCATTCTCTATGACATCCTTGACCAGCCCTCTTTCCACCTCACTCCATCACCCTCTTCCCATCTCTTCACATTCTCCAACACCTGTGAGGAAGTTAGGTTGATCTGTACTAGTAGGAAAGATGATGAGGAAGGGTTCCAAGTGGAACTCTTCAAAATTGGTATCAGTGTTCTGGGTTCTTTTCTCTCTGTGCTCTTCAACAGAGTGGTTTGCACTGGGTTTCCTCACTCATGGTCTTGACACATCATTTACCCAATCCATAAGACTGGTGCAACCTCAGACCCTAGGAACTACAAAACCATCACGGTTGGACACACTTTTGCCAAACTCTATGCTACAGTCTTGAACACTATTTTATCCAGAGAGCTCAACCATCGCCAGTGTCGTGCGAAGGGGCAAGTGGGTTTCAGACTGATTTTTCAGACCATGGATCACATTTTGACACTACGGACCATTATCAACGAGGCCCACTCCTGCTCGACAAAGGTTTACTTCTACTTTGTCAATTTCTGCAAGGCTTTCAACTCAGTTCCTTAGGTGGCCCTTTTCTAGAGACTCAGAGACATTAGGATCTCTGAGATTCTCATGACTTCTCTTATGCAACTTTATGAGTGTGTGGTGGGAATATTGAGGAATCCACAGGGGTTCTTAGAGCTGATATAGAGTACCATCAGGGTGAAGTAGGGCTTCCCTCTATCTCCTATGCTTTTTGGCATTTACATTGATGAGCTCAAGGCTTTCCTCTGGGATCTCTCGCTCCCTAAAGACGGTTGCTATCTACATCAGGTGTTGATCTCCATTCTTTTATTTTCTGATGATGTGGTCCTCTTGGCATCATCCCCAAGGGTTTACAAAGACTCCTTGATGGGGCTTCCTTCTATGAGCTTTGATAGCTAGTTGTGAACCTGGGCAAGACCCGAGTGAGTGCCTTCAATTGTTTGAAGACTTCTCATCTTCACTTCTATTTTTAGGGCTTGGAGATAGGATCTCTTCCTCCTATACTTACCTTGGGGTTAAGTTATCTGGTCATTGTTTTAGCTTGACACCTGCTATGCAGCCCCGGGTCAACAAGGGGTTGGGCTCCTTAGCTCTTCTTGAGAGATAGTGCTTCAGACATCACTTTTAGGACATTCAGTCCAAGTCGGCCCTCCTTGACTCTTTAGTCAGGCCGACGGTGCTTTATGGCTCTATTGTGTGGGGATCCTCTCTTCTTGAGTCAGATTAGACATCTGTCGAGAGAGTCCAGATACTCCTCCTTCGATGCCTCATCAGATGTCTTTTCTCTACTCCTCACAGCATTATTCTTGCTGAGTTTGGTGCTCATCCTTTTAGACTTGCAACCATTTTTGATCTGGTCTAGTTCCTTCACCATCTCTGAGGATTTGTTGATTCTGATGTCGGTCGATAGAGATACCCCTATCTTACTTATTTCTCTTCTTTTGACCTTTCTAGTGTTGATCCCTCTAGTAGAGCTCATTGTTGGTACGTCTAGGCCGCTTCCTTGATGGGTTCTATGGGGATCTCAATTGATCATCTACCCCCATTTAAATTTTCCTTGGATGCTCCCACCCACCTCCTCCCCTCCTAGCAGGAGCTGAATGACCACATCAGACTCGACATCTATAGACAGTATATCATCTTGACTTGGTGCAACCCTCCTAGAGGGCTTCGTCCTAGGATGGCCTCCTCTACCAAGAACTATATGGAGATTCTTGATGGGGTCAATGTGCGTCCTTCTTATTAGCTCTTTTTCTTGCAACACTTACCTAATGATTATAGTATACCTAGTATACTCAGTTGCAACCTCTTTTAGGCAAGAGAAAGGCTAGTTTCTAAGGATTGGATAATATCCTTCTTCATTTTTGAGCTCCACAGACTCAGGCAGGTTTTACCATTTAAAGATTACTGATATATCAGTCTATGTATTTGGTGGATTGTTTCATTCATTGGGTATGAACCAAAAACCTCACTGTAACAACTTATAGAATACTTTAGAGATTGCAATGACTAACTTAAAACAGAGTACTATAAGCAAGGCTATGGTTTTGAGAACATAAATCAATGAGTCAAGGATTTGCATCCTTCTTCCTTTTGTTTTCAGGAGGCATAACTTGATGATTCACTCTCTAAAGAATCAACAAAGTGAACACTATCCTGCTGACATAAGTCCTTGATGAGTTCAGCTCATATATTTTAGTGACAAGTGTGTTTGGAATAATTTTGCATGTTTTGAAAACTTGGATGATAATAGATTATCAGACCTAGGTCTAGATCAGTGCCTATCCTTTAATTATAGAGTCAAAAGCTTGAAGTTTCACATAAACAAAACACTGTAAGCTGCCTTACAACCTACATGCAATTAAGATAAGTTTCCTTAAAAATTATCCGGTTACTTCTAAAATACTGTATCAAATCCTTAAATACTGATATGCTTCTTGAAACTACTCACAAAACTTAGTTCTTTACATGAAATAAACTTGCAAGTAATTAGATAGTCACCTTGTAACCAAAATGCTTCGGAATGCCTTACAATCTTAAGCATAAAAAAGCATACATAGGAAATGAAGAGACAACAACAAAGAAGAGTAAAATTGCATCGTATTTTATTCATGTAATCCTTCCTTTATACATAAAAAAAGCTTTGAAGTTTGAATGAACACAGGCACAAATTTAGAAAGACTGATTCTTTACATTATATTTTTCATCTCCTTTTTTTAATACAACTCTCTTCTATATATATAGGTCTTCAACCATCTTAGAATCCTTTTCAAAATATTGCTACAAGCTTCAGATGGTCTTATAAAACCTAACCCTAAAACTACAGAAGAGACAAAAAGAAAGAGAGAGAAGAAGTAGTGGAATGACCAAGTCAAAAAGATAAAAATAGATATTCTTTGTTTTTCTCCCGATCTAGCGACTTGAATCTAATAGTATACATGGTAGATAGCAGTAGTTATGTCTAGTCTGGATGACCGTGCTTTTAGATTCACCTACATTCTCCTTTTGCAATAACTATCCTCTTTATCTTCAATGGTGAGGTGCCAAGTAGTCATCCTTACTCATCGTCCAAAATTTCTTCTTCAACTGCTGGCTTCTTTCTCTTGGGTGTAGTCATCAATTCCCATGCTTTCACTTCATCATCTGATGGCCAATTGAAGTCCTAAGTACTCTGTATTTGGACCTTTTGGCTGTCCCATCTTGCATCAGTGATATTCTTGACATCTACTAGAAACTTGTTGATGTCAGTCTCTGTCTTGAAAGCTTCGTCCAATATCTTATTGAACCCTTCTATATCAATATATGTTCCTAAAATAAATGCCTCATCACTAGGTATTTTACTATCAAACTCACCCCTCCAGGAATCTAAGGCCTTTACTTGATCATCATCTCCTCTTAAGGAAGGTATAAATCTGTTGAAATCATCATAAAAGAGGCTTAACTTTACCTCAATTTGGTTCAATTTTCCCTTAAAGAATGAGAGAGCAATATTAACTCTTTTGATCTCATCTTCAACTTCAGTCACTATTTTTGGCAAATCTAATGTCAGGGCCTGCAATGATGCTAGCTTCTCAAATAATTGCACCCTAGTAGACCACTTGGTAAAATAGGGGTTGAGGATAGCCAAATACCCCATTACCTCAGTATGCAAAGCTAGCAATTTGTTATAGGTATTGAGTACAACATCAACTTTATCTTTTAAGATTTCAATTCTATGTTGTAACACACCTTTCAATGCTCTTAAAGCAATTGTATTTCCTTTCTCTTCATCAGCTTTTTCCTCAACCACCTCTTTGGACTTTGCTTTGTCTTCAATTTGCAAGGGCTGTGGTTGTATAGGTATATACATCACCTCAGGTTTTTCTTCCAATTCTTCCATCAATTTCTTTATCATCTAGTTCCGTTGGTATAGTTGCATTCGACATAATTCTCTATCTTTTGCCAATGTGCTGGTCTCTTCCAACAATGTACTACACTTATCAGACAATTGTTTAGTTTTGTCTTCATTCAAGTGAGCCCAGTGTGTCATGATTTGGGATATCTCCAAATCCCCTGTATTTTGCATCATCCACACCATTTGACTACCCACCATATTCTCCTGAATATTCACCACTTGGGGCTTTTGATCTTTTGGGCACAGGCTCCACATTGCAAAGGGATGAAACTTTTGGCTATACCCAAATCCTTTTATTACATCACCTATCTGAACTTCACTAGCCATCTTGAGGTCTGGCTGTTTCTTTATTTGATCAATTATGAAGGCGGATGCTAAATCCCAGCCCTTAGTCAATAGTAGTCCACTTCCCAGTACCAATTTCCTGGCATCCTCTGGTGAGATATTGTTAGAATTAATCTTTCCTTGGTATGTATGTAATTAAAAGATATACCAAGGTCATGTCTTATATTTGTAATTCCTTTAATAAGGAAATTTAGATATTCCTCCTTAAGAGGATTCCTATACATGGCACACACCAAATGTGAATGTGGCACACATAGAGTATGGGAGTTACATGTAAACTCCTCCACTCATCTCTACTTAAGAGATGGCTCTCACACACAAGTTATGGTTCTAGGGTTCTCATAGGGATTCTAAGTTGGATTTTTTCTCTCTTCTCTCATTCTCATTCTTGTAATATTGTAATGAGCTTATTGCTCTCATTCTTTAGGCTTTGAGCCATATTCATATTGTTCACAAGGGGTTTTTCTTGCTTTTCCCCTTTCAAATCCTTG
>MU224984.1:1366288-1392222 GCA_018584345.1 Thuja plicata
AATAAACCTCAAAAACATGGAACATATATATTTAAGGTAATGCCAACATCAACAATAGTTGGCCTCATTGTACTTTTTATAGAGGCACATAACAAATGCTATTTTACTATCTCAAGAAGGGACGCACAATTTAATGTTTATGTTGTTGAACGAAGATGTATTAATATAGATACATAAGTTATAATTCTAGGAAATAATAAGAACTTTGCACATATAAAAGATCCAATGCTATTGACTTAATGAATATGGAGTGAAGAAATTAAAAAGCTATAGAATGACTTGTTAATCATGTATAAAATATTTATGATTTTTAAATATATGGTAGAAGAAATGTAATTATTAAGTTTGCTAGAAAAAAAATCTAGTTAAAAGAAAGACAAAAAAAAATTATATAAATTAAATTTTTACTAAAATATAATATGTATAGTATGTTTTATATTTTGTATGTGTTGTATTTAAATGCCAAATAGCAAATTACTAGTGTATGTATACATAGATAATTGTAAAATAATTACCTCTCGTCCTTGATGATATTGATCTTTTTTTCCATACTGTTGAGGTGATATTGCTCTCATTACATCTTTTACAAATGTTCTCCTAACTGGAATTGTCCCTTTTGGACAATCTCCATTGATATGCCATGATTGAACATTATTAATATCAAAACTTGTTCTATTTTCTCTTGCAACAGGAAGATCCTGCATTAAAAAAATTATAAGAAAAATAAGCCATAAGATATAATTCTAAAATGTAAGAGAAAAAATACGTTGAATAAATAATATTGTTATGACAAAATACATATTTCATTAAATCAGTAATTTAACTGACAACCTATAACTATAAAATTATAATAAAACTATAAAAAATTCTTCTAGCCACTCAATTATTCTAACCCGTGTTTCATAATGTTTGGTCTTTGATAAATCACCTTTGATGACATTAAATACCTATTTTGGCTCTTTGTACATTTAGGTACTCAAGAAGAACCTAAGACAATCCATGATCAACTAGACAGGAAAAAGTAGTTTAACCCAATATGATTCTTTCTTTGAAGGTTGTATATTTTTGCTAAACAGATGAAATGAATTCATAATGCAATTAACCTAGATGATATTTTCTTACTTGAATTTTATGGTTCCTAAGCAATGGGTGATCAAATGCAAGTTGTTTTTCTTCATCAATGCAGTCTATAATATCTCCATCTGGGCTCTGTACGAGACAAAGTTAAGGTCCTGCATTATAATACATAATAAAATGTTTTTCTTTTTTATCACAATTCATGAAAGAAGAAACTTCTAAGACTGAAACTTAAGCACTTCACCTGTATGCTTTTGATAGCAGGCTTATTCAATTTTCTTAAATGATTGAGGACTTCAGATAATTTGCTGGAATTGGATCTTTCCATTTTAGAAGAATTTTCAGTGAACTGATCTTCCGTTAACTTTGTTTCAGCAACAAACGCCATGACAAATACTAAAACTAGAATTAAATCGTTTGAAATCCATGGTATACTCCTTGAAGAAACTCTACCAACGCTTGTCTTCATTTTGTGATGGTGTAACTTTACCCTATGTATCAACATTAAGAAAATTACACAAAAAAATATATTTTTAATTGTCACTAAATCTAATTTTATAACAATCATATATATATTATATAATATACAACAATTTTACATTAAATCTTTAATAAAAATCAACAGACGAATTTCTATACATTTAACATAATTAAACAAAAATAATAATTTCAGTCTATATATATATCATCTTCTTCCAAAGCATAAAAATTTGATCTAATATCATTTCTGATTTTTATTTTTTATTTTTTTATGAATAAGGGGGTCCAGATGAAATTTATTAATTGTAATAAAAGTACATCAAACTTGATTCAAGAACATACAGGGAGGAAAAAACAGTAAGAAAACCTCTAGTCATAGCTCATACAACCTAAAACTAAAGAATAATTATCTCAAATATCATCCCTAAATTAACTACCAATTAATGAAATAATATTAATCTGGAGGGACAATGGAGATAAAACGGGCCTTCATGAAGACACCAGCAAAGCCAAATTTATATTGGAATTAACTCAAAAATTGTAAAAGAACAGAAAATGGGAGGATGTAAGTATATCTTCATGTTTGTGTACCAAATTAGTAAATAATATAAAATCTTTCATAAGTTTTACTTCTAATAATATTTATCTCTTAGCATAATTCTCACACAGGAAATAGAGAAATAGCAAGGAAGCGTTGTTGATGAACTCACAAATACCTTGAAGTAGATATTTTCATCATCCTTCACAGTTCAGACTAATCTATTGAAACTCCAATTGCATTTAATAGACACCATTTCACAATTGATTAATTAATAATATTGTAGTAAAATATAGATTTTCTCCGAGATAAGGTTGCTTCTCACGCATCTAATGCTATATTTTTAAGAAAATAGGTGATGTAGATTATGTAATCAAATCATGTGCTCATATTAGATATAGGAATCCTTATCTAAAGTATAGATAGATTTAAGGTTGAACGCAATAAGGACTTGTTTCCCTAAATAGGTCTTTAAATAAAATCCCTCCTGCAGATTTTGCAATCAAATCTTTGACCCATAATAGATATAGAATCCCTCATCTATAGATTAAAAATTCTGATTTTTAAACTTTAATCATTACAATATATTATTTAAAAATTCAAAAATCAAACCATACATGCAGTATTTGTAATTTGTAATTTTCAATTTAAGAAAGATTAAGAAGAGTAAAAAGATTATGTTTCTAAATTCAAAAAACAAACTAGACATGCAGTATTTCTAATTTCTAATTTTCAATTTAAGGAAGATAAAAAAGATTATGTTTATAAATTCAAAAAATAAAAAGTACATGCATATATTTCATAAAAAATAATTTCTCATTTATCATATAAATGTGAATTTTGTATTATATCTTGATTGATTAATATTATTTTTAAATTTTATTTAATCATAATAATGTTATGACAAAATAATTTCATTAAACAAATATAATGAAGATCTAAAGAACTATAGATAAGGTAAGATAAGATAAGATAAATTTATTAATGTCCAACAAGATACCAGCAAGGGTGTGAGGGACTGGAAAGGTACATCAAAAGGAACAATGAACCAACAGTGGCTGGGAAAGCAACCAAGAGAGAAAAAGAAAGAAGAGAACAAGAAACAGAATGCAAGAAGAACATACACAAGAGAAGGACTAAGGATAATTTTTAGGTAGAAAGAAATCCAACACTGAAGGATAATAATCCAAATGAGTAGGAGCCCTGGGTCGTCGCTATGAGCTGCTAGAGATGTGTCGTTGACGGGTAAAGGTGTTGCAGGGTCTCACAGATCTAGAGTGACCGATGATGGAGGCAAAGTGAGGCCGCTTCACCCCCCATAAAGGAGATGAGGGCAGGAAGAAGGTCATAATGAGCTAATCAGAAATCTGTCTCTGGAGAAAGAAGTTGTAGAGTATCCTCGCGGAGCTGTATAGTCTCACAGAGATAAAGTGCCTGGCATCTCTGATCAGTGTCGCTGAAGAAAGTAGTCAAGGAACTACACCCTCTGAATAAGCAATAGAATCTGCCTATGATCTCGTAGTAAGTAGGACAACAGAAGATGAAGTGTGTCTCAGTCTCAATCTCAGCTGCAAATTTGATCATCTTTGTCAATGTGATGATCTATGTGGGCCTGAAGGCAGTGAGATCCAATCCTGAAAGATCCCAGCGTGATGCGAAGGGCGTGGCACCAACGCTGAGATAATTAGCTAGGACAAACATCTAACCATTGAATTAACATAGTCTATATCTCATAAACTAGGGTTTATTATGATTCTCCTCTCTTATTTCTTTCTTTGGTCGTGAGGAAGCATTTGGAACAATTTATCATTTGATATTAAATAGAATGTATAACTTCTTAAAAGAAAGAAACTCGACTCAATGCTATTTATCCATTGAAGTTATGTATTTTCTTTGTATACATGAAATTATATCATAAGGTAATTACTTTAATAATATTTTCTTGCCTGAATTTTATGATTCTTAAGCAAGGGGTGATCAAATGCAAGTTTTTTGTGTTGATCAATACAGTCTAGGATTTTTCCATCTCGACTCTATGTAAGATACAATTAAACATAGAATCTATGCATGGAGCAGTTGATGAAGAAGAAGAAGTCATAAACAGACCAAGCAATAAACTTTTTACAAAAATCAATGTCAAATAATAAAATGTTCACCATAGAAAAAAAAAGTCTTGAATAATGAATTGCATAGGTCTAAATTATGATTATTAGAGGCATTTTAAATGAAGTTAGTAACTTAACCCTACATGTATTATCTTTAATTTAAAAGTCAAAATTAATAAAAGACCTATTATTTTAAATTATGTTAGTAACTTAACCCTACATGTATTATCTTCAATTTAAAAGTAACAAATATTCAAACTTCCTATGTCATTATTGCTTTTTCAATAGCACGCTATATAGTTATATGTTCTATTTATTTTCCCTCAAGGGCATACAAGGAGAAGCATAAATATTATAAATAAGTAGAAGTCAATTTATAAAAATTTCAAGATATAGATTTTAATATAATAGTTTTTACTTATTAAGATAATAGAATGTTTTCAATTTTTTAATAAAAGTAGATGTGTACACTTTACTTTTCATTTCAAAATTAAAAAAGAAGGCAAGTTCTCAAAGTTGTTATTTTTAAAATTTAAAAATATTTAAGAATATAATTTCTATTTAACAATTTTAAACTATTTAATTAACAATTGGAACTAAAAATAACTATATTTTTTAAATATATAGAAAAATAAACAATAATGATTATTTTGTTATTCTTTATTTGAAGAAGGAAAGATGAATTCAAAACTCAATGCCACCCATCCTCTAAGAATGATGCAAGATGATTGAGTTGTCATAGTCATTGATCTTCTCCTCTTCGGTTTATTACTTTCAATCTGAAACCTCAAAGAGATCGGTCCAACCCTTGCTGCCAACATACATAATGGAATAAAACAAGACAAAGTAGGTAAAAACAAGAGATTCATATTCTTATTATCATCAAAAATCATTTACAATAGATCTACAATATGTCATTTCACATGCCAGTCATACATACCAAGCACACAGACCTAATTACACTAAAAAACCTACAAATCCTATCCAAGGTATGCCAACTAATATTATGAGACCATCGTACTCGTTAGGAATAAATCCATAATCTTACAAAGCAATTACAATTATCGGTCAGCCTTGAAAAGATTACATTCCCCAAGCAATGGGTAAATACATTACACCCAAATAGGCCAGGACCCAAATCTTAAAGAACAATCTCCAATCAAAGATTTAAGTGAAGCGATCACATAATAAAGTCAGCTTGTAACATAATAATGAACTAACATGATCACGCATGGAAAAACCAACTAGAAGATCAAAAACCAATTGGAAAGCTCAACCACCAACCGCGAAATGAAGAACGAGATAGATAAGAGAAGAATCTACCATAACTTTTGCAAGATGAAACCAAACGAATTGCGATGATAGGATAAGCTCCAAAACTAAACCAAGAACACAATTTCATGACCACAACTAAAAATAACAAGCACAGATCAATCGCCACCAAAAGCTTGTCAACTAGAACAAAACAGAAAACAAACTAAGGAAATATTTTTGTTTGATGCAAGATTGCCAAGATCCTAATATGTTCCTACATCAGACACCCCAAGTAAAAGAAGATGTTCCATTAGAGAATCTTATGAACATTTGACAAGCCTTGGAACATGAATCCCATGCTTATTTTTTATCCAACCCTCCTCTTTATATGCAAATCTCTGCCTCTACACCTTTGCACTCTACTCTATCAGATCCATCACCATACTCCTCTCTATACTCATATCTACATACCTCCTATAAAAAAACCTTAGATCACTACCTCTTCACTTTTCCATAACCAGTTTACCTTTGTTACAAACCTTCATGTGTTCGGCAACCAAAGTCGCCTGCTTCTCCACTTTACCCTTCTTACAATAAAAAAATAACTTGTCTTCACCAGATCTATCTGAAAGATCCTTATTTTGATCTATACTAACCTCTGAAGTCTGCTTCTCTGAACAATACCTCTTTACCATACTCAAATTGCTTGGAATTCCTTTTTCTTCTCCTTCAAAGGAACTAGAGTAAAATTTTGTCCATCCTTCTCTATTGTGACCAAATTTCTTTTGCACTCATGAATAGGTCCTCTATCAAACTTCCAAGGTCTTCCCAATAGAATATGACAAGAACTCATGTAGACAACACATCACATAACACTTTATCTCTTAAGGTCCAATGCTAAAGTTAACCAAATATTTCTCTCACCTTCACCATATGATTATCTTAAAACTAACCTATCAGACAAGGAAAATAATATTAAAGCATCTTCAATCCTAGCTTTTGAACAATCTCTTTTGATACCAAGTTGTGAGAAGTACCACTATCCATAACAAATCTTATAATATTTACCGCTTGATTTGCAAACAACTGAAAACAATTTCCTCATTTGGAATGGTTCAACTTCCCTCTTACTCAACATAACTCTCCTAAGCATAAAACACTCTCCTATCTTAGGCTCAGCTTTTTTTTCCCCAAATTCACCAACTGTCTTTTCCTTGTATTCCATAAGATTCTATTTCCCCATTTTCTTACTAGATTGTTCAGAACATTGAAAATCCCTATGTCCTATTCCACCACATTTGAAATAAATGCATTTTAACTCTTTACTACCATTCCCTCTACTATGTATCTTCTGATCAGATTAAGCTTCAATGGTTTTCTCCTCTTTTCCATTGTTTCTAGCTTGATTTTCCTTTCCTCTAAGGGTACCTTGTCTCCTCTTCAACTTTTCCTCTTCCCTTAATGCGTACTGATAAGCATCCTCAATAGTATTAATACTCAACATACTCAACTCATCCTGAATATTAAATCTCAAACCATTAACATACCTAGCCACCTTGTCCTTAGATACCTCCTTGTGACCAGATCTGATAATCATCTTGTAGAACTCTTCTATATATTTCTCCACACTCGTGTCTTTCTATCTCAAATTCTACAATTTCTTAAACAAATCCAATTTATAATCCTCTAGAATGAATTTATCTTTAACCTAGCAACCATCACCTTCCATCTAATGATTTTTGTCTCACCATGCTCTTCTCTATCTTTTTTCAATTCCTTACATGACAAGGAAACATGCCCCTTCAACATAGTCTATGCTAACCTAACCCTCTGTAGATCTCTGATATCTTCAATCTCAAAGAAATCTTCTAACTATCCAATCCAATCTATCGAATCCTCACAATGAGTTGGTGAACGTAGAAACATCCATCTTATGAAATTTTCTTACTTATGCAAAAAGTCTCATAAATCTCTCCTCATCTACAGGGATCTCAACATCTATAGTCTCAAGATCTCCAATAGCATCCTCAAGTTCCTCTTCATTCTCAAGATTTCTTCTCAATCTAGTCAACACACTTCCGATCTCATTCCTCATCTCAACCCTAAAGTCTGCCATCATTTTTTCTAGTTGTCTAGGGTTCATCCTTCTAGGAGGCACCTTCCAATCCTCTGGTACAACTATCTCTCCAACTGGTGATCTATCATGAGATACTCCTCCAACCGGTGATCTATGAGATACACAAGCAACCTCCCTCCAATCGCTATGCCTTCAACACCGAATACCCAATAACAAAAATAATAAATCCTTCCTAGCCACCTTGTAGGAGTCCTCTGTGATTTCAAGTCAGATCTACATGTTTCCTCCTCATGATCAACAGGTCTAGGGCTTCACAAGTCAAGAACTCAGATCTCCCAACACAAGAACCTCCACCTTATTCAGCCTTAATCTTTTTCATTATTCAACCTCACTTTGATACCACCTATTTCATTCAAGGATGGAGAAACCTCAAGGAGATCAGTCCAACCTATGCAACCAACATACACAATGGAAGAAAACAAGAAAAAGTAGGTAACATCAAGAGATTCAAATTCTTATTATCATTGAAACCCATTTATAATAGATCTTCAACATTTTGTTTCACATGATAGTCATACATGGCAAGCACATAGGCCTAATTATAGTAAAAACCCTTTAAATCATATCCAAGCTATGCTAAATAATCTTATGGGATCATCCTACTCCTTAGGAACAAGTCCATAATATTATAAAGCAATTAAAATTATTGGTTGGCCTTGAAAAGTTTACATTCTCCAAGCAATGAGTAAATAATTACCCAAATAGGTCAGGACCCAAATCTTAAAGAAGAATATCCAATGAAATATTTAAGTGAAGCAATCACATCAAAAAGTTGTCCTCTAATGTAATAGTGAGCTGATACAATGAAACCCTGAAAAACCAACTGGAAGATTGGAAATCGATCATAAAACTCAACCACCAACCAAAAAATGAAGAAAATTATAGATATACAAAGAATCTACTATAAATTTCACTAGATGAAACCAAATAAGTTGCGATCATAGGATAAGCTCCAGGAATAAGCCAAGAACACATTTTCAGGACTACAACCAAAAATAACAAGCACATATCAACCACCATCAAAAACACCAAAAATTGCCCAAGTGGAACAGAATAGAAAACAAAAAAAGGAAATATTTTTATTTAATTCAATATTTCCAAGATTCTAAGATGCTCGTTCATCACTTATATCCTTGAACCCTAACCCTAATCTTAAGTTAAACATAACTCTAATTCTTCTTGACCCATACTCCTAATTTAACTATAACTCTAACCCTATTTGAAATAAAAGGACTTTATCATATAAAATATTTTTTGGAAAAGACAAGAAATCAAGTGTTAAAATGCATGGGCATTTGTAGGGACGTAATTTATTTATTTAGTTAAAAATAATGAATTATGCTAGTTCTCTTTTTAAACTTACAAATGCATTTTACTCATAATATACAACATATTTAATTTAAAAATAAGAAGAATGAGAGAATTATATATTCTAGCCCTAACCCTAACAATCCTAGTTATAATTCTAATCCTAAATCCGAAACCCTGATCCTAACCCTGATGCTATATTATAACCCTAATATAAACCCAAACTCTAACTAGGATATTAACCATGATGTAACACCTTACCCTAAACATAATTCTAACTCGAACCCTAAACCTAATCAAAACTTAACCCTATTCTAACTATAATTCTAATTCTCAACCATAAATATTGATCATAATATGAAACCTTAATCCTAAGCCTAAATCGTAAACCCTAACCCTAAAACAATACTAATCATGATGTAAACCCTAATCCTAACCATAATCAAAACAAGAATTCTAATTTTGAACCTGTAACACCCCAAAAGTGGCACCTTATAATCCTAATCAATTTTGGTGCATTCCTTTAATTTTCTCATCATCGAAGTCCTATTGTACTAGGAAAATACTTTTCCTAATTGACTTTAATTGACTGAGTCTCAAATGCAGAAAACCCAAATTTGCATAAATGTGACATTATATTTAATTCCTAAATTCTCAAAGTTTATTAGCTAAAAATCCCTATGATTAATTAATTTAATACTAAAGTCCTAAGTGCTTTTAATTAAATTAAATCCACCCCCTTTAGCTAATATACATAAAAGGAATTGAATAGTTATTTAATTGAATGGATGAATTATCCTCAAAAAGGAATTCCATAATTCCATGTGAAAGGTCACTCATGTGACAATAATCCATCATTTTAATTAAATAATTCTTGTATTTTTGTCTCAATTCTTGGAAATGAAGAGGCAACCATTTCTTTTCATGAAACTTTTCACTCTCTTTCCATGGTTTTCTATAAATTGGACCTCTTTTTCTTCATTTGGGAGGATGATTTTAGAGAGCATCAAATCTATAGTAAAATTTGCATTGATTATTTAATGCTTTTGAGCTTTAATTGCATAATTAGATTAATTTTAATTTGGATTAGTAATGATGTGTTGATTTTATTTGCAATTCATTTACATATCTAACATATCAATATTTTCTTTCAAGCTCTCTAGTTTAAATACAATTTGATTTCTAGATTAAGAGCATTTTGAGCTTTCTAGATTAAGAGCACTTGATTTCATAGAGTAGTTGCAATTTCAATTCTAGACTAGTTGCAATTCTTTTCATAGATTAATTGCATTCTATTTCATAAATTAATGGAAAATTCATCTTCTCTCATGCTTTAGAAATCCTCCATGTTAGAAATGGTCAGGTTGTTGGCTCTTGTTCTGAGAGTAAATTCGGCATCCACAACTAATTAGGAGGCAGCAAGTCACTTTAATCAAATTTGCAGGATGAACAATTCATGTTTGTCTTTGTGAATTGAATGATTGAGTAAGGACTATGCTGAGTTTGTGCCTGATTTAGAGGTCACATTCAAGAACATAACATTTTTGTGCCCACCGTGGGGCAGAAAGAACGATTTCTAGCCTCATTTTAAAACTTTTTGACAGTGTTTTGGGAACTCTGTCGTACGTCCGTACTGCACTGGTACGGAGTATCACGTGAAGTTTTTCATCAAGCGGTGTGAAGTTTTTATCTCTATAGAACTCTGCCATGTGAAGAAATAGAAAGCTCGCTTGCCTCAAAGTACTTTCTCATGCGCAGCAAAGTACTTGCTCGCGCGAACTTTAGTAGACAGACACTTATTTTCTAGAATTTGTAATTTGCTAATTTTTTTCTAACATCTATTTTCTGTTGTGATTTTTCTATTTCTTGTTTCTGCTGTAGCATAACAGTGGTTTGCAGGTTCTCTTGTCAAAGATCAAAAAACTTTCTAACAGTTTTCTTGTAGGACAATTGTCGAAGGAATAATCAGAATGTCATGTTTATTTACTGTTTTTCATTCACATAGTTTAAATAGGGCTTTGTTAAAATTTTGTAAGGATCCTGATAGAAAAGTAGGGGAATAGGCTCTTCATTACTTGGAAGTGATGCCCATGGATGAAACTGAGACCCAGATGTTGCTAGCATGACGGATACTTGGGGAAGCAAAGCAAGATAGAGAATCTTTAGCACTTCTACTTGTTAGGGGATTATGCTCTTCTCACTTTGAGAGAATCAGAAACCCAAAGGCTTGTCGATTTGGTGGAGTGAAACTATCTTGATGATGAATATGCTTGATGTTTTTGGGTGAGGTGAAAGGGTAGAGAAGTATGCTCTTCTCTCATTGAGAGAATCAGAAAATCAAACCCTTGAATCTGAACCAAGTTGTGTCACCTTTAGAGGGCCCGCTGGAAGTTGAACCTCCAGGAATGACCCAAGTGAGTACACACCTTTCGCCGGTGATTCCACTTCACTCTAATAAAGTCTGCTTTGTTGAGTCCAAAGACTCCAAAGCCATGGTAACTTCTTTCTCATGATTTCAACTATCATCATGAGAAAGCCTTGTTTGTCGTACTGAGCGGCGCCGCTCCCAACCTTGCTTGCAAGGGTGTATGACTTACAAGTGTTGGTGTGGCTGTGAGGCCCCAGCTCTATATCAGAGGCACAAAAGGTTATTGTGAAGGGAAGCCTACTAAACACTCTCTTAGTTAGATGCCTACCCAGTTCACCTCTAAAAGGAGACATAATCTGTGCACAAGGAGAGGGAAGAATCTCTCCCCTAGATTCTTGACATAGGTATGCACTGGATGCTTGAAGTGGTATATAATGCTGGCCCCTATTTTAAGGGTAACCTTTGAACATATATACTTAGTCCTTGAAAACACCAAAAACACGGGCGCTCTTTTGAGGGTGACACTACTGTGTGAGGTGCACGCATACACATAAGACAACGGGGCACAAATTTTGTCTTCTCAACCAATTTTCTTTGTAGGGATAACTAAGTGTTTGTTCTTGAGTCTTAAACTATTTGAATCATCATCAAACAAAGACTCCCATTATTCTGCCAAGTTGCTTTGTCATTGGCAGAATTGTTTACAACTACTGTTTGTGTCACTACAGCTTGATTGAAACTTTGTGTTTGTAAATGAGTGCTTGTCACCTTGAAATGGATATTGATGATTTGTATAATCATAAAACTATCTTGAACCTGAAAATCTTGTCAGAGAACAGTTCCTACTGTGTCTCAAAATTTGGTTTTATCTCGAAAATTGTGTCCATTTACTAAAATTTGGTCTTTTCTCGCGTGAAATTTCAGAAACCTGGCACTTGCTCGCATGAGCTGGAATTTTCTCGCATGAAGTTTAGCACTTTCTTGCATAGCAAGGCATTTCCTCATGCAAATCTGTAGCCTGGCGCCCAAAACAATGACCTTTTTCCCATTAACTGGTGAACTTTTTTCCTTATCTACCTTTTGTCTGGGTCTGATTGCATATTTCCTCATTGTCTGCAGTCTGAAACTAGTTGTTTCGAGTTATGAACTGAGTGATTCTTACTCAAACATGTCTTGTCTCTTTGTCTCCATCCTGTCTTTTTTGTGTTTTTTGTACCTTGCAACACGATAGTCATATCTTGGCTGTTCTAGCCATACCTCTAACGATTTGTGCTAGGTGCATCTCACACCTTAATTGTTCTAGCCTATTACATCTTTTTTTTTTATACCTCTAGAGACAAAGTTCTGAGTCAGATCTTAAGTTTCCTCTCGTATCAGCTTTGTCTATGCCTATTACGACTAGGAGCAGTAATTTTTCCCATACGCGGTTCCGAAGTAGGTAGAATTAAACCTCGCAATCAAGGAAAAGGTCATTCTGAACCTGTTATTCAAGTTGATAATCAAGAGGGATCCTCACATTCCTCTTCCCCATTTAGTATAGATCTGAGTCCTAACCAGAAACTAGTGCTTTAGTTTTTTTCTAATCCTTTGTTTTAAGATCAGCATAATCCATTTCTCTTAGAGCAACTAGGCTTCAAAAAATACCCATTTGCGTTGATCCTATTAATGATACTCATTGCCTTAGTGATCCTTTCCAACACTTCAATCCTTTTGATTCACCAAAGAGTGCATTGGCTACGAGCCCTCCACATGATACTCACACTCATACTGAAGGAGTGCATACAGAACAATCTCTCATTGACAAGATGACATCTCCTTTTGATTACACATCATGACCAATCCCAACATGAACAAGGTCATCAAGAAGAAGAACATCACCAAGGTCAAGATCATACTTTTAGTATTTATGAAATCCTTGGTAATGATGATGAGCCAATAACTCAAAATGACATAGATGCAAAAAAGTCTAATAAAGCTCTCATCAAAATGATGGAAATACTCCTTGCGGAAGACAAAGAAAAATACTTCCTAGATTTGGAAAAACAAGGGGTCAAGTTACCCGCAAAATTCCAAGTGGAAATGCTTTTTGCTAAGGAAAAGGAAAGTGAGACCTCCAAATTGGATAAAATAATTCAAGACATGCAAGGTTAAATCAACCAACTTATGAAAGATAAGGATAGACCCATGCAACAGTTTACAATGGAAAGCATATGTCCTTTTCGTTTGATAAGAGCATTGTTATGCCACCTTTCCCCAAAGGTGTAGAGCTTCCTAAATATGACAAGTATCTAGGTACCACTGATCCTCAGGATCATTTAAGAGAATTCGGTGCCTTATCGATGGAGTTTATACATGATCAAACATATTTGATGCGTCTTTTTCCATGAAGCTTGGGTGGACCCGCCATGGAATGGTTCTCACGACTACCCACTGGTATCAAGACTTTTGACGAGATTGCCAATATCTATATACAACACTATTCTCATAATATTCAACATCCTGTCAACATAAGGGACCTTTGCAACCTTAAGCAGAAGCAAGGGGAACCATTCTTGATGTTTCTCCAAAGATGGAGACAACTTTGCACAAAGTACCCTCGCAAAATACCCAAGTCTGAGAAACTCGATATATTCTTGGATAATCTCACCCCTGATTTTGGGTATCAAGTCCAACTTCAAGGTCCCCTAAATTTTATAGTATGATAAAACAGGCTATGAGAATAGAAGCATTCATGGTTAAAAAAGGTGAATTGACCTTGAATAAAGATAACAAACAAAACCCTCATCTTCCAACAAAGATAAAGGGAAATTTTCCAACAAAAATAGGGATGTTGTGAATAATGGGGTGGTCGATAACGTGACTTCAAACTCTTTGAAACTAGTCTTCAATCTCACCTCTGGTATACAAGTGACCAAATTTGTTGAAATGGTTGCAACCAATACTCAATAGCCTTCTATATTTTTTGGCAAAAAACCTTGGGCACCGTGACCCAAGGGTGAATTTACCTCTTTGGGAGAACCACTTGATGTGGTTTTCAAAATGTTGGTGCAAAATCAGATTCTTGCTCCTTTGGAGAAATTTCTATACGATCCACAACCAAGACCTCATTTGTGGAATGAGAATTCTTACTGTGACTACCATCAAAACAAAGGTCATAAGACTGCTACATGTCTCCAATTGCGTCCCAAAGTCCAAGATTTGATCGATAACAAGGTTATCATTATGGAGAATCATAACAAGAATTCAGATCATCAAGCATTCAAAGATCCCTTTCCCCATCACGAGCAAGGTGAGTCCTCCAATGCTCAGAATAATAATGCCAAAGCTAATTACGTGCATACCACTTATGATAATGTTATCAACATGATTGAACCAGTGGAAGTGGAATATTGCAATATGTTTACTAGCAAGGGAAGTGTGAATGCTTCTAAACCCAGAAGCCCGTTTGTCTTGAGAGGCCCTAGGTCTCGATTATCTGAATCTGAAACATCTCAAGATTGTGCGAACATTGTTACTAGATCTTATGCTAGAATCTCTATCAAGGGTCCTAACCCTCCTGCTGCTACATCCGTGCCCAAACAAACTACGGATAAGACTGTTGTTGGCTCTACCAAAAAGACCATGAAGGTGGTCCCTACGCCTCCAACTGCTAGTTATAGCATTCTTGACCAGCTTCAAAGGACCAATGCTCAGATAACTATTTTTGAGCTATTGAAGATCTCACCTGCTCATAGGAAGATTCTGGACAAATCTCTCACCAAAGCTAATGTCCCCAAAGATATCAATCTGGATCAGTTTCAATCCATGGTGGGTCACTTGACCTCACCACATTATTTATCCTTCTCTGAAGAAGATGATCACTCAATTAGTCACCCACACAATGCTCCCCTACACATAAAAGTCATGATTGGCAAATAGCTAGTCCACCGCGTTCTCATTGACAATGATGCTGGTCTTAATATTTTCTCCACTCATTTTCTTGCTCAGCTAAGTTATGGAAAAGACCGCATAGATTCTCACAAAAGAATTTCCATAAAAGCCTATGATGAAGAAGAGAGAAAATCTAAAGGTCTAGTTGTGTTCCCCATTCGGGTCAGACCAATTGAAAGAGACGTCATATGTCAGGTACTAGACCTTCCTCTTGCGTATAATATCTTGCTAGGAAGACTGTGCATCCATGAGATGCAAGTGGTTCCTTCTACATACCATCAGTGTATCAAGTTTTCTTTTCAAGGTGCAGAGGTGATAGTTCCCGCTAGTATGGGTTCTTCTTGTAATGTTCTCACTTAATTAGCTGATAGTCTTGTTCCAACTAATAAAGAATACACAAAACTCTGTGATGCCAAGCTCAAAGACATGGAATAAAAATTGAAAATCATAGACATAGGCATGGGGGGATATCAAATAGAACCCATGCTGTTATTAGCAGCTTTACCCCTGTCTCCTCACTCTTGTAGGAGACCTTCTGAGCACAAAAATATTTCGCTACTCTTGAGATAGTTTATGATGGTGCCTTTGTATGGTTTTCTACAACATTGGAAGATGAAGATGAGGAAAGAGCTATCAAGGCTTGGCTTTGTAAAGGAAAGAACATAGCTGAACAGACTGCCCTAGCTTGTGAATTAAATCCCAAAAATGAAGGTCTTAAGATTATGAAACATATTGGGTACACAGGAGGTGGCCCAATAGGAGTGAATGGTAATGGGTTACTTGAACCTATTCAAGCTATAGGTCAAAAGACAAAAGACACCACTTCTTTAGGTTTTAAAAAAATCCCGTTCCATCTGGGGATCAATAAATTTGTGCCAAAAATAGAACCTTCACCAAAACTTGAAGGTACAGCTATAGTCGATACCATAAAAGATAGCTCTGATGAGGATTGCTTTCCTTAGCCCATTCCTCTAGACCTAGCAGCATTCTTTACTGAGCCAGATAAATTTGTACCATGCGTCAGTACAGCCGATATTGATAGCAATTCTGATAAAACCACTCCACTTGAGACACTAACTTTTGAGCAATGGAAAGAATTACAAGATCCTAACTTCCAAGGTGAACGATACATGCCACCAGAATTTCAAGAGTGGTTAACACAAGAACATGCTAGTGTTGCAAGAACTCAAAAACCTTCATGGTGCAAGCACCCAAGTCAGAGTTTGGATATAGACTCTCATGAGTATGAGTTTGATAGTTTGTCAGAAGGATCCTATGAAAGACTTCTTGGCATAAGTGAGGGGTCTAGTGAAAGGTCTAATGAGTCTGAGTCTATAGGTGTTAACATGTCTTCTACTTTGATCCTTAGGGATCAAAAAGATTCAAACACACCTTTGGATGAGATCAGTTTAGCTCTCAACTTTCTAGTTAACACTTTTGATGACTATACTATGAATGCACTTGAACCTGTCACATCTCTTTCCCTCCAACATCCTAAATTAATAGACTGAAATTCCCCTTCTTAATCCAGTGAAGTCCTTACATTCCAGAATGATTAAATTCTAGCCTGCTACCTTCAGGCTGTTGAACCCGTGATGTCCTCCACTAGTGAGGAAAGTGTTAACAATACCGAGGCTAACATCAAGTATCTTAGTCAGAAAATTAAAAGAAGAAAAAATATGCGCTCTGATGGTGAAAACCACATCATGACAGTATCAGAGCCAAAAAAAGTAAAAAGAAATGACGTATCTGAAGGTGAAAACCTCTTTGAGGTGCCTAAGGATGAGATACTTGATGTGCTTCTGAGTCACTTCCAGGAATGCTCATCAGTGTTAATTGAGCCAACTCAGCTGATAAATCTGGGAACATAAGAACATCCACATATCATTCATGTGGCCAAGTCATTATCTACAGAGGAATGTAAGGAATTCACAGACTTCTTTCAGGAGAAAAAGATAAATTTTGCATGGATGTATTCTGACATGCCGGGTGTGGATCCTGATCTCATTATGCATCACTTATAAATAGCTCCAGGTGTGAAACCTCTCAAACAAAAACTTAGAAAGATGCATCCGCATGTGGCTTTATTGATCAAGGCAGAATTGGAAAAACTTCTAAAATCTGGGTTCATCCGAGTGGTTGATTATGCAAAGTGGATCTCTAACATCCTCCCAGAGACTAAACATGACAAATCTATCAAGGTCTGCACAGACTTTAGAGATTTAAATTTAGCATGTCCCAAAGATGATTTTCCACTTCCCAATATTGACATGATCGTGGACATGACAACAGGATATGAGATGTATTCACTAATGGATGGTTTCTTTGGATATAATCAAATCAAAATTGTGCCAGAGGACCGAGAGAAGACTGCTTTTACTTGTGCATGGGGTACATTCTGCTGGAATGTTATGCCTTTTGGTCTGAAAAATGCTAGAGCTACTTATCAAAGAGATGTTACTACAATATTTCATGACATGATGCATAGGACAATGGAGGACTACATGGATGACACACTTGCTAAAAGTATGGATAGAAAAACACATCTCACTGATCTAGGTCCTATACTAGATTGTATGGAGAAATTTAGGCTGCATCTTAACCCTAAGAAATGTGCATTTGGGGTTACTTCAGGAAAGTTACTTGGCTATATCATCTCTGCGAAAGGAATTGAGGTGGATCCGACACAGGTACAAGCTATAATGGAAATACCTCCACCTCATAATATCAAACAAATAAGAGGTCTCCAAGGTCAACTCCAATCTATCAGATGTTTCATCTTGCAATTAGCTGACAAGTCACAACCATTCACTAAAACTCTGCATAAAGGTGTGACTTATGACTAAAACAAAGAATGTGAACAAGGCTTTCAACAGATCAAACAATATCTATCCAATCTGCCTATATTGATGCCTCCTATTCAGGGGAAGCCTTTGATCTTATATATCTTAGCAATGGAAACATCCTTGGGTGCACTATTGGTCCAAGAAGATCAAAATCACAAAGAAAGAGCCATTTACTACATCAGTAGAACATTGGTCTCTTACGAAATGAATTATTCTATAATTGAGAAGGCTTGCCTAACAGTGGTGTTTGCTTCCCAGAAGTTACGACACTACATGTTGGCTCATACTACAAGGCTAGTCATAAAGATTGATCCATTGAAATACTTACTCAGTAAAGCTACCCTTACAGGTAGACTAGCTAAATGGGTCATGCTCCTTAGTGAATTTTATATTGCATATGTTGAGAGGAAAGCTATTAAGGGGCAGGCGATCACGAATCAGTTGGCTGAAGCACCCATTACAGATCATCAACCATTAAGGATGGAATTCCCAGATGAGTCCATCATGCTTCTCACACATCAAACATGGAAAATTTTCTTTGATGGTTCATTCACCCAACAGGGGTCAGGAGCTGGAATTTTGTTTATCACACCTCAGCGGTACTCCTTACCAAAGGCATACAAATTTATGTTTCCTTGTACCAATAACACTACTGAGTATGAAGCTTTGATTAATGGGCTAAAGATTGATATTGAATGGTGAGTGGATGAACTAAAATTCTTTGGAGACTCACAACTGGTTATCAATTATGTGAACGACATCTATGAGACAAAAGATGAAAATCTAGTGCCCTATAAAAAGATGGTTGACAACCTTAAGAAATACTTTGCACATGTCACTTTTCAATAAATTCCCAGGGTGGATAATAAAGTGGCTAATGCTATGGCTACTCTGGCTTCTATTTTACAAATGCCAGAGAATGATTTCAGACATGATTTCCAAGTGGAGATGTTATGCCACCCTATCTATGACTCTCCTGACTCTTGGATGGTCTATTCAGTCATTGGACATGATTCGTCCCGCTACCACCACATCTATTCTTATCTCTGTGACCAAATTATTCCTGACACGTATACTAGAAATGAAAAATTTCACCTAATCCACAGTGCTTCACGGTATGTCATCGTAGCAAACCACTTGTATAGACAGGGTCTAGACGGTACCCTCCTTAGGTGTCTAGAACCTGATGAGTCCAAACACGCATTAGAAGAGGTACATGAAGGCATTTGTTTTTCTCACTCAAATGGTCTGACACTGGCTCATAAACTTATTAGAGCTGGTTATTATTGGCCCAATATGGAGAAGGAAGCTACATAGTTTTCCAAGTCTTGCAAACAATGTCAACTCCATGGTAATTTGATTCATGCTCCAACCAAGGAGCTTATTCCCTTCATCACTTTTTGGTCATTTCAATAGTGAGCTTTCGACTTAGTGGGTTAGATATATCCATCTTCTTTGAGAGGAAATAAGTACATCATTACTACTACAGATTATTTTACTAAATGGGTTGAGGCAGTACCTCTCAGTGTAGCTGATGGAAAATCTGTAGCTATGTTCATACATAACTACAATATCTGTAGTTATGGTGTACCTTCCTCTATAATCACTGACAATAGGGGACAATTCAAGAACAAAGATCTGACAAATTTGTGCACTAAGTTCAAGATTATTCAACACTGGTCGTCTATTTATTACCCCTATGATAATGGGCAGGCTAAAGCTTCCAACAAGACAATTCTCAAGATCCTGCACTGTATGGTACACAAATCTGGATGAGATTGGCACCTCCAGATTAATTTGGCTTTATGGGCCTATCATACCAGTATAAGGACTCCAACAGGGGCTATGTTCTTTTCTCTAGTCTATGGTGCAGATGTAGTACTACCTATTGAGGTTGAGATTCCTACCTTGCGAGTCTCTCTGAAGGGCCTCATTACAGATGATGACATCAGAATATCTCATCTACAAGAGCTTGAATTGCTGGATGAACGTTGGAAGGTGGCATTTGATCATCTCAAAGCATATCAAAAGAGGATATCTAAGAGCTATAATAAGAAGGTTAGACCAAGAGACTTCCAAATGGGTGATCTCATCCTGAGAGAGAACCCTAAAAATCAGCAACAACAGACTCAGAAAGGGAAATTTGAGCCAAACTGGCTTGGCCCTTATGTTATTACTGCAGTATTTGGGTCTAGCACTTATCATATCTCCACTACAGAAGGTGAACAAATCAAAGAGCCCATCAACGCTATTCACCTGAAGAAATTCTACAGTTGAGATATCTTTTGCATGCTCATGTGCATACTTTATTCTGAGAAAATCCTAAAAATTGTAAAATGTCCTGAAAAAATGAACATCTTAGTGAAAACCTAGCAAATAGGCGCTTTGATGTATCTATTATCCTGGTGAAAAATTGGTAAATAGGCACCTTGATAATACCGAAAAAAATGAAAAAAAATGAAAAAATACAAGTAAAAAAAAAAATAAAAGAACAAAAAAATTGAAAAAATGAAAATACAAAAAAAGAGAAAAAGAGAAAAAAATGTGTCATTGATGAAAATCTAGTAAACAAGCATCATGGTAGTAAAAATAGAATTTCTTCCAAGATGGTGAAAACTTGGTAAACATGCACCTCTTGTTTTGCAATGCTCTATCTATCATAACATCTCTTGGCTTTCTTGCAGTTGTTCTCCTGCTTTCTTGCTTTAGTTTGCTTTTATGTTTTAGTTTGCTTTCCTGCTTTAGGGTGCTCACGCATTTTCTTTCAGTCATCTTCAAGATTTTTCTCGACCTCATATGGATTGAAACTGGTCACACTCGAGGGCATGTTCCTGGTCTAGGGGGCATTGTCTTATCTTTTGGAGTCTTTCTGCTCTTGCATCGGTCACCAGTGGATCTCACTGCGTCTACGTACCGATGCTTTGTAGCACTTCGTCTCCCCTTGAGACTCTCTTTGCATCAGCCACTAGTGGTTATAACTATGTTTTCCTACTGATGCCTATATCTCATTATTGATCTTTATGCTTGAGAATCTCTTGCGACAATCACCAGTGGTTCTCACTGAGTCTGCCTACTGTCGTTATATTGCTGAGATTTCTCCCTTCATTTTGATATCTATTTGTTTGGCTTTGATCCATTCATTACTTGGGGGCATGGCTCCCCATTTCAATCATTCTTCGATTTACATTTGAGTCAGTAATCTTGTCAAAGGACAACTTTCTACTGGCACAAATTGGTGTTTCTCAACACCTTAATCAAACAGTGTTTCTCAACACCCTCTTTGGACGCATCTGTGTTTTTTTAAATACACTTCAGATATCTCACGACGTAAACATCTCTCAATAGCAATCAAACACATTGAACTCATGAGCACAACAGTGTTTTTCAAAACATAGGCACATTCGTAAGCCTTGAAAGATGGTGAGATATGATTGACTCTTTCTTTATATGTTGTCTATTCTTATGAATTTCATTGATATTTTCTTTGTCTACTGCTTGTTGGTGTGGTTTTGATGATTCATCAACATCAAATAAATAGGGTGTATGTGATAAGAGCTTCTGCATTAAGGTGGAAAAGCGTCACATCCCTTGATCTTGTTTATTTGTATGCCAAGGGGAGGTTGGAACTATCTCCTTGACTGTTATTGCTTTGTTTGTTTACTAGTGATTTCTTACTATATCAAGCTGGAAACAATGTTCAGGTCACCTTGGCTTTTGTGCCTCGGTGCTTATGTTCATTTCCTACATTTTATCTGATGAAAGTCATATCCATATTCTTATGGTTGCAGCGGCACCAGTAAGGATTGTATTGACTCTGATGATCCAACAACCAAGTCCTAGGATTTCATTTAGCTTAGGCTTGCATTTTGCATTATAGGCTTGCATTCACATTTTAGGCTTGCATCATGGTAGTTTTGGTGCTCTCTTCATTTGTCTTCTCATTCTTCAAGGGTCCTCATCTCTCATCATGGTTTCCTCTCGACTGCACAAGTGTCTGGTCCTCACTCTCGATCTTCGTTCGTGTTATTTTGGTTAATAACTATTGTATATTCCAAATATCCTACATGAGATGATTAGTACCATTGCATTCATTACATTACATTCATTTCCAAAAAGTGCATTTCCATACATTCATTTGCATTTATATATCCATAAACATGTGCATCCATTATAAGCATAAATCAAATCATACATAGCATTTATCCATCTAACATCTATCATAGCATTTTCATACATCAATAAAACATGAGCATAAACATTTGAATATTCATCCATGGCATACATTTCTAATTCATACATCGAAATCATATAAGAAACATCTTATAAAATATACACATCTAAAGTAATATATAAACATGTACAATGATGCCAAAAATTGAGCTCATATATATCGATCGGTCAAATGTACAAAGGTGCTACTCGAGCATAATATGTCAAAATGGTAGTACAATGTGATATCCCATCTAACCACCTGGTGGAGGTGGAGGGGGTGGCATACCCTGCTACTAAGGGGTTGGCATACCTTTCTATTCAGGAGGAGTACCTAGTGGAGGTGGTCCCTGTGGAACGGCCCGTGCACCAGCATACTCTGTAAAAGGCTAAACCTGATCCACTTCCTCAGGAATTGCAATAGTGTACACAACATAGTAATAAGAAGCCTGAGTATCCTCATATCTAGTCTCTAGCTGTGATCTCGCTAGTGCTTCTCGTAGCTCCCGGATCTCTCAGTCTCACTCAGATATCCATGTATCCCAAATAATCACCTGCATATGGAGGTCGTCATGCTCCCTCTGAGACTGTTGGGCTATCTCTCAGACCCTCCGGAGTGCCTCCTGCAACTATGCTACCTATATTCCTACTGGTGGATCAGTCAGAATAGCATCAGCCATGATAGTATCATCTACCTGCTCAGTGGTCCTATCCTGACTACTACTGGGCCCAGCACCTGCATCTGATCCCATCAGTCTAACGAAAATATCAATCTGAGATGTCTGTGGTTGTACAACCCTCTCCTGCTGCTATAAGGGAGGTTGTTGTGGCTGTTGTACCTATGGAGGGACTTTCTACTATGGTTTTGGTTGTACCACCTACTGTATCGGTGCAATAGGAGCTATAAATCTGGGGAATAGATGCGCTAACATGTGATCTCTATATGCAGGTGTCACACCTACATTTTTCATTGCGGCCATATAATCCCACCTGGCTGGTGGTACCCAGGCATCTATCATACTGCGACCCCTGTCAAGCTGTCTCTGACAGCCCTTCTTTGTCTCATCGACGAATTGGGCATATGTGCAATACTTTAGAGACACATCCTGTGGCCTCTCAAACTGGTGCAATACGCACATAAGCAAGACACGCTCAATGATGGTAATGGTACATCCTATCAGAGGAAGTGAATAAAACATATATGATATCTCATGATGAGCATCATCCCATACCTTAGTGGCTACCCAAGGATGCCATATGACTGCGGCCATATCATCTATCTATGATCTCTACTGCTCAGTCTTACCCAGTGTGGGCTGGGTCGTCGGTCCTACATACCTATAAATGTATGGCTCTAAAGGCTATTGTGTATCATGGAATATTGGCCTGCATATAGGAAGGTGCTCCCAAGCCCATATCTGAAGTACGATGACTCCTACCGCCATGGTACAGGCACCTTAATACATGATCTCGTGCATCTCATGGTACATCTGAGTGAGCATGCACTCGCCCCATCCAAAAGTAACTGTAGGAGCAGCCAACATCTTTTGTAACATGCTTCCCTAGCCACACTCTAATCCGTGCTGACCATGATCAGGAACTAGGTGACAACTCAAGAACACTCCTAATAAAATTTCCAGTGGGTAATCTCTGCCATAGCCGCAAATCAACTCCTCCCATGAGATGGCTTGACCCATCACCAAATCATCATGGAAAACTGCTCTCAAAGCTATTGTACCTACTTTGGGTTGCGTGTCATACTCCACATGAGCTCCATGGAAAGGCACTCTCAGAATATGGTATAAATCCTTAGGAGTGACCGTCATCTCCCCCTGCGGCAAGTGAAAGGTGTTCATCTCTGAATGGAAACGCTCAACCAGGGTACCCAGTAATCCATGATTTACCTGAATATCGGGTGCATCACAAAGGTAAGTCAATCCTAGCCCGTAAATGTGCGCACCATCAGCATCTGATAATCTCTATAATAGCTCACCCATAACAGGATGATGTGATCGAAAATCGATATCAGGAAGGTCAACCTGCAAATCAAGTGACAAAATTGGATTAGTACCTCAACAATGATGATTTTTCAAAGCAAAAGACAATAACTATAGCTATGGACCTATCCTACACATAGTTCTGAGATATTGCAACTGGCTGACTCTACGAAGTAAGAAAATGACAACTTTTGATTTTTGGTCAGTTTTACATGTGAGAAAACTCTTTTCCTACACGAGGAAACTCTTTTCCTACGTGAGCTTTCTGGCTCACGCAAGATGGGATGTGTTCCCACGTGAGATTTCTAAAATCTCGCATGGCGCAAGCGTGCTCTTCACGCAAGCCTAGGGGAGGGGCTCGTGCGAGGAACCCCTAACCCACGTGAGGAAAGAGATTCCTCGTGTGAAAGGTGACATGGGCTGGCGCGAGGAAACTATTTCCTCACGCGAGATTGAACATGACAAAATTTAAAAGGCCTAAAACATGATAAATTGCTATAAACTGATAAAAAAAATTTTGAAACACAGGATCAAGTTGGGATTACTTATAGGTGCGTCACACTCTGGTGGTCGGTTGTGTCGTCGGGAGTGCTCAAATTGGTATAAATGCACGGGAATGCTCTCAATATCAGTTGGAGCCCTCACTATTGCTAAAGTCAAAAGGTGAATAATGATTTGAAAATGACCCCTCCGGGCCTTATATAGCCTTTGACCTAATTTTTCAAAGTGCTCTATTTTTTGCAAAAATTGCACCCTTGGCTAAATGGACCGTTCTGAATCCATTTTCGTGATTGAAATAAAAATTTGACACTCCTAAGTAGCTCAAAATTGCATTTTTAAAATTTTGGGTCCGACGCGATCAGACGCTTGTGCAGTCAATTTTCTGACATTGCTTTCGTATCAGGATTATCTCTTGTTATCATTTTCTTGGCTTCTGCAATCTTTTCATCAAAGTCAACTCTAGTCAAATTTGGTCAACTATGGTCAAGCCTAGTCAGTATCTTGTCAGCTTTTGCAATCTTGTCATCTATCTTTCTAGGTATCTAAGCAATCTAACTCGGATCCTCAAGGATCAAGCTTCGTTCTGGAGATGATTCTTGAAATCTCATTGGGTATTGGGGAAATCTAACCCTAATTCTTGAAAGTTACACTTTGTTCTGAAGATGGCTCTCAAAAAATCTTTAGACCGTTATCTAGGCAATCTAACCTAGATCTCAGAGGACTAACCTTCGTATTGGGGCAATCTAACCCTGATTTTGGACATAGTCCTAGATCTTCATCAGCTATTAGTGGACATTGGGGCAATCTAACCCCGATTTTGATCTCCTCTCAGATGATTCTACTTCTCAATCTGATCGGTGTCTTGGCAACCTAACCTAGACTTCTAAAATCTTCATCTTCACTTCAAACTATTCTTTGAATCAATACATTGCTCACACATCAATTCAAAGAGGGGAAAAATGTAACACCCCAAAATTGGCACCTTAAAATCCTAATCAATTTTGGTGCATTCCTTCAATTTTCTCATCATCGAAGTCCTATTGTCCTAGGAAAATTATTTTCCTAATTGACTTTAATTGACTGAGTCTCAAATGCAGAAAACCCAAATTTGCATAAATCTGACATTATATTTAATTCCTAAATTCTCAAAGTTTATTAGCTAAAAATCCCTATGATTAATTAAT